>WTSP01022031.1:6488-36641 GCA_025331215.1 Actenoides lindsayi | reverse complement strand
CACCACTGAAATAAAATAAAATAAAATAAAATAAAATAAAATAAAATAAAATAAAATAAAATAAAATAAAATAAAAATAAAAATAAAATAAAATAAAATAAAATGCAGGAAAAAAGAATTCCTTCATCTAATTTACAGTAGAGTTTTGACATTGCTATCATCAGCAAGGAGAAAGTATTAGCAGAATTGAAAACTAAAGACATAATCTGGTATTTGTGAAGTCATTGCGTCTAAAATGTATTCCATTGCTGGCCATGCACTGAGAAATGCACAGAGCCTGGCTAAAACAGCTTGTGTTTTAAAAAGACAAGCAATACATGAAGGCCAGGGTAAAAGTATATCACACTCAAACTACAGTTTATATTAAAAAAAATAAAAACTAAGGGAGAGAGGGAGAATATTGCTTCCTGAGGCACATAGTAGCTAACAGCCTTGTTCGTTCAGCGGGTGCTTTCCCAAGTCCAGTGCACAGAACTACCAAGCTTCAGAATTACAGACAGCATATTCCACTCAAAGAACAAGCACTTTTCACTAAGAACCATTGCTTCCTCAGAATTTCACGTGGAGATGGACATACTTTGTTTCAATTGCATTGCACCAAGTAAGGCAATTTCCTATTACAGTGAATCCAGAGCATCCTATTGGATGGCCAGGGCAGTTCTGACATGATCAGGACAACTTCCAGCTCTACAAAGAGTACTTTAAGACCACCAGGCATCAGTGCTGCTGCTTTTCGAATTGCAGAATGCCATCACAGCAAAAGTAAATAGTAAATTAGGGCTGGTACTGTAACTATAGCTTTCTATGTAGGAAGAGAAAAAAATAGAGGGGTATCAAGCTTCTGTTCTGAGCCCTCAGGCTGAATTGAATGTGGGGTAGGATATTTTTCCCCCTCAACCAATTGTAGCTACATGAGGCGAAATCACTACACCTCGAGCGCAACAATAATCTCTTTGAGTTTTTCTTTGGTGAGGGAAAATCATCAAACCCATGACAGCAAATACCTGTAGATTATGCAGATCTGTTTTTCTAAAGGTGTCCTGCCTCACAGGTTACTGTTTTGAAGTGACAGCTAGGTTAGAAGTGTTTATGCAATTTACTCATATAAGTAGCATAATATTTGTTATGTTATTAAATTTGAGGGTGGGGTAAACAGGGATGGTAGAGGAGCTGGATACCAAAGTACTATAATAAGAATTTGCCCATGCCTCTCCACCCCAGTCTGCCAGCTTCTTATATAAATTAGGCTGTTACCTGGATCTTTAAACAGCCAGTCAGCATAGTGCTGGTAGTCTCCTGAAGAGCAAAACCAAAATAAGACAAGCTTTCTAGAAGATGAATGCCCATACTGAGACCATCAGAATATCTTGGGCATCTCTTCATTCTAAACACAAGGCGAAGCACTGGGCATGGAAAAGTTCTGAGGTGGTAACCTTGCTTTTATAGCTTAAAAATCCTGGCTTAGAGTGGTGAATGGAGTCACGTGAGAGCACAGCAAGACTCTTTTTGAATCCAAAGACAGTGGACAGAAAAGAAGGTCAGTTTTTTTCATTACATATCACAGATCAAGCTTCATACTTACTTTGTAGAAAGGAACTCCATGTATACCAGTGGTTTAAGATGGATCTTAAGGATTAAAGCCTTATCCTTGTGAAATTTAAAAGAGAAAAAACAAAAGAAAAAGAAAAAAAGAAAAGAAATTGTCAGCCCTTTGCTTTGAAAAAGCCAGATTTTATTCAAATGAGATGTGAAACTTAACTATTTAGACAGACACAGTCAAATAACTATGAAAGACCATGAATGAAGAAGTGTGTGTTGCTATGCCTGTCTTCTCTTGTGCCCCTGCAAGACAAATGTTCTTTTTCAGGCTTGTTTTCATTTACCTCAATGGCTTCCTGGTTTGCAGCAGATTCTGCAGAAACTACTCTAGGTCTTCAGTCTCCTCTGAGGCTTGACTGTACCTCTGTTCTCTGCTTCTCTCAGCAGTCTTTCTGGTTTTCTGTTGAAAATACAGTCTCCCAGATCTTTTCTCTAAGTCTCCCCCTGCTTCTTCTCCTGCCTACCCTACCACATAATCTTTCCCAAGTGTTCTTAGCTGTTTTTCTCCAAATCAGACCATTTCACTAATCTTTCTTTCTTTTTTTTTTCAAGAAGTACAACACAGAATATGAAAGATAAGCATTCTGTGTCAAATTACTGTCATAATTAACACCACCAAAAATCCCCAAAACACGATTACATATTTAGACTTCAGTGCTATTCAAATATTAGCATGACTTGAGTCCATGGTGAAAAAACATATTTGCACTTTAATTTAATCATGACATACATTACCCTAGTCCACTCCCTTAAAAAAATAATAATTAAAATAAATAGAAATATGGGAAGCTTGGATTTGTAGTTTAATTCTGCTAATCAAGAAGAGGTTTACTATGTTACATATTGCCACCCAGATCTGTTAATCCCAAAGTCAGAACATCTTATACATAAAAGAGCTGTGCCAACTGGCTATCTGATGTTTTATTAGTCATACCCTTCATATTGCTACAGATACACTGCAAGAAACTAGCCAGTGAAAAAGAAAAGAGTGTTAATGAAATCAGGACAGTTTGGGTACCTAAATGACTCTGCATATCCAAGGTCTCTGAAAAGAAACCCTTGCTGTTTTGACCAATACATCAGAGTTTGAAGGAGTTCTCCAGAGATGCTGGGTTCAGCTGCAGAGCCATAACCCCAAAGCAGATAATGAGAGATCAGGCATAACCAAGGCATTCAATATATAATGCAGAGAAACAACTTCAAAACAGTATTTCTTTAGAACCGTGCTCAAAACATTTAAACCAAACAAAGCCCCCCCCCAGAATTATGGTGTAAACAATCAAAATCCCATACCAAGCAATTAGAAACAACACTTGAATAATAGTCTATTCTCTCTACTTTGCCTACAACCTTATCAATCTCTTCTAGCACATTAAAACACTGTAAAATCAAAAATGCTCTGTCCCCGCTCATTTTCTTCTCCCAAAAGAAGGAGGCCCATATTCTTATCTGTCAGTTCTGATTGGCCTCAAGCTGTAAATGTCCCCACCTGGCTTTCCACTTATAATTAGGGCAATTAGCCTCTGCCTCTCTGGGCTTGTTGCCAGTATCGTCCAGTCGATTTTTCCCTAAAGACGTAGAAAGCTCTATGATTGGAAGAAGTCTGCAGCCACAAGCAAACAGAAGCCCAAGACAAGAGTAGCCCGGTACGCTGTACTCTGTTACGTGGTTTGCTCATCAATCTCACTCAGGAATGGTCTTTTCTGTAAGTACTGACTAACTTGATCTTAAGCCATCAGAATTTTCCAGTAGCCTTCTGTCTACGTCAGAAAGTTTTTAGTCCAATCTGTTACCATCGCAACGAGTACAACCCGGAAGATGTTTTTCTGCCTTATTACATCTGCTGTTCAGTCTGCTTCTCACCTGACACAGGCTAGAACGTTATTACTTTTCCAGTGTCTAAAACCAACACTGATTCAGATAGTACAAAATCTTACTTTGTTTTCTTTGCTAAACCCCGAGAGGAAAGTCACTGGTACCACACTTTGATTGCTGCATCACTTTTCTCAAGGAAGTTTCAATGAAACACCCACATTTCTGAAAAAAACCAACCTAAAACAAAAACATATCCCCCATGGGAAACCATAAAGTAACAGTCACATAAGGTCTGTTATAATGTATTGTATGAAAGCTGAGTTTAGCCTAAAGATTCACTTAAAAGGTTGCGTATTTTCGTGCATCTACAGCTGATAAAAATGTGCTCCCGTGTGTATGTTTTAAGGTACAAGCTTCCATAAAGGTAAAAAACGTAGTTCTGAAAATCTTACGTTGCGTTTTGCCATCTGTAGGTGATAGCTGGCTGAAATGTAGTTTATAAACAGTGAAGATGGATCTAACAAGTCATATCATTATCATCTTTTATACTAGATAAATTAAATCTAAGTTTGTAGAAAACTGCCTGTTAGCTGTAGAATTTTCCTTTATGGACTCCGAAGGGTATTTTATTTCTTCACCTCAGCTGTTACTTTAGAAACGTTTACCTCTAACAGTTAAGAAAAGAAGCTCCATATCGTGTGATTTCTAAAAGGTGAATGTAATCTAGAAATGAGATTACATTCAGGTTGTGCCTAAATAAACTGACCAAGCTCGTGCCTTGCTGTCGCATCCTTACAGCAAATTCACTATATACCTTAATGGAGGAAAACTCTGTAACACACATCTTCCTAACTGAAACAGGATTTGAATGGGGTTTTTTTTCTGATGCTTATGTAGAAGTAATGGAAGAGTTGGATTGGAAATACTGATACTTGTTACCATGTCGTAGAAGGGGAAGGGCACGGTGAGCACACTCCAAAGCTTTTACTGTGCGCGTAGGTTCAGGGGTTTGATGCGGAGAGGCTGTGATACAACTCTATCACAACGATAGGTGTTCATTCTTGTTCTACCCCGCATCTCTGCTGGTGCCAAAGGTAGCTGTAGGTCCACGAGTCTGTGATCAGCGGTGGTTAACAGCCAGCTCTAATGATGTTAATAAAGAAAGAACCGTAGTGACCATGTGGAGCGTGCTCTTGGCACGAGGTCGCTGTCCAGAACGTGCATCACTCGATGCATTTGGCAAAGGGTTGGGTCCTTCATGTTTTACCAGCAAAAATTAATGCAGTCCCCTGAAGCTTAAGTGTGAATGTGACAGGGGGGTGTCACAAAGTGCTTTACTAATAACGAAACCATCTCATTTGTACCATTTTTTTTTTATTTAGATTGCAAATAATTCTTAGGTTTCACCTTGAAATGGCTTTCTGTAATTCACGTGCTGCAGTGAAAGTTTTTGATAGCCCATCTGTAAGTTTTCCTGACTTGCTGTGTTGCAGTTTTCAGTCTGACGACGGTGAAATATTTCAGCAGAGCAAAAGCCAGTGGTATTAAGTGATGTCCAAAACAAAAGAAACATCTTCTTCCTATCGTCACCTAATTTTTAAGGAAAAAAAAAACCAAACCAAACCCCAAGTTTTGTTGAGCTGTGGTTTTGTAGCAGGCTCTGTCCCTTTTTGTGCTTTTAACTCACTGGTAATATTTAACACCCATTTTGACATATTATATTTCTCTACAGCAAGGGCCTCTGACCCTATTGTGTTCTGCTGGCTGTCCCTTGAAGTGTTGTTATACTTTAGATTTGTGTAACTTGCACCTTTGTTTGGTTTTTTTTATTATTTGCCTTGAGTGCAAACTGGTTTTGTAGAGCCATAATCTGCCGTTTCACTTCAGATTCAGACTTGATTTGTATTCAGGGTTAAGCAGCGTTCTGGCCCAGTGTATTTGAAATGCTTCAAGGGCAGGAAAATCCCATTCTCAGGTGTATTTGAACTGGGGACCTGGGAAGGAAGCCCAGATTCAGTGTGAAGTGTAGTTTTGTTTGCTGTCTGAGGAACGAGATGATGCAATTATGCTTTTTTATGCTGCTGTTACTGTAGTATCCACCCTTGCACAGGGGACTAGCACTACAGCAGACTTCCCCCCTGTTTGTTCTGCTGCATTGACAGTGATCTGATACATTTCTGTTAATCCCAGGAGGATCCTCATCTTCACCATACTGTGTATGTGCCAGCTGAGGAGCTGCTGAGTGCGTTGTCCCATAGCACAGCAAGAGCTTCTGGCTGCAGTGCCCCTTGGAAAGAAAAGCAGCTGGGGGAGATGAGAGGTGGCCACCTGCATCACACCCTTAGCTTTTTGACAAATTGATGTGATTCATGCACTTTTGGAGAACTTTAGCTGGTCCCTTTCTAAGTTCTTTGGGAGAAACACTTGACTGCTGAGAAAAGGCAACAGAATACGTGCATCTGCAGAGCATTGGCTGTCTAGGGACATGTTTTATTAGCCTTTTTCAATTCTTTTCTGTGAAAAAGAAGGCTATCCTCCATATTTTCACATCCTCCAACCACAACAAAGGCTGTGAAATGCTACCTACAGCACAATCACCTAATTGAAAGAGTCAGGAGTAAGGCAGGTATTTGTATTCTGGCTGCAGACTGATCAGCTAATCCACAAACCGATTGAATGCTGCAGTCACAGAACACGAGATGAACACCAGGACAGACTTCATAAAAGGAAAGAGCCTCAGATATTCTCATTTCACAGAAGAACTCAGTTCAGAACATGATGGGTTTGCAGTAGAAGTTGGAATTGCACACTAGAAAGATCGACCTGACGTACAGGAGATGCCTGGTGTCACTTTGTTATCATCAATATCAAGAGTATAAGCTCTTGACTACTATGAGGTAAGACAAATAAGAAACCATGTCATGTGGACTTAAGGAGGGACTGTCGGCAGGAGGAGTTTGAATCTATTAGACAAGCTCCTTCTTACAGTTACTGTTAAAGGCAAACGTCAGCTCTAACCTGATTTCCTAGAACAACTGACTTTGTCCTCTTTTATCTCTGGTCACCTGCCACAGTGATGTTCACTCAGAATAACTAGGAACAGGGTTATAATAACCATAAGCAATAAGGTATTCTTGCCCTCACCTTTGCTTGGAAACTTCCATTAAAAATTATTTTCCTGTAAATAATTATTTTCCTGTAAATAATTATTCAGGCTCCTGGAAAGAAGTACAGCTGGCATAATTCTTTTTGCATTTTGTATCTTAATGTAATACAAGAGGATGGTCATCTATGACTACATTGTCTGTGTGTTAGCACTGTACAGACAAACAGAAGAAAACCACCAGGGCAGGTATTATCATGAATCTTTCCCTTTCTGGCTTTCATGCAACCAGAAGAAAAAAAACCAAACCAAAAAGCCATCAACTCATTTCATAGTATGGCTGTAAAAATAATACATAATGTCTACTGTGTGGTGCCTGTACAAACTCCCAGTTAAGACCAAAGAAAGTTATGTTTCTTCCTTAGAAAGGGGAAAAACCACCCTCCTTTAGGGATACTGTTTGTTGTAAGGATGAGCAGATGGAGACTTTTATCTCTTCTTTTTCTTTTTAGGTTTTATACTTTAATCAAAGTTCATTCAACACCATTACGAAGTAGCCTTAGGCTTAAATTTAGTTGGATATTTTTTGGTTAGTTTGGTTTGTTTTCTTTCACCCGGAGTCTTGCCCTTTTGATTTGTGAATATCTGATACAGAGCCCAGATTAATTGTCAAATGCACAGATTATCTTCGTGCATCTCGGAAGAAAAATGCGTTTTCAGATGTTTGCCCTTGGTAGCTGAAGTTCTGTTAGCAGCTGTGAATTGAACATTTTGGAGACAGTTATGCAAATAATTAGACATTTACAGACGTGGACGTGCAGGTCTGTGCAGCTCACCCTCTTAACAAGGCTGAATATTAACTTTTCTACCTATTTATAAACAGATTTCTTAGTTTTTTCAGCTTTGATTCCCAAACTGTGCCATCTCATAGTGAAGTAACTTACTTTGTGGTGCAAGTGGTGTAAATTACGGCAAAGAAAGAGAGTGTATCAAGGAGAACTCTTCATGATTATATCAATATGCCCACAACTTGGGTCTCGGAGGGGAAAAAGGAGGGAGGGGAGTAACTCTGTGGTATTTGTATATAGAAATGGTATCTTTTGTCATTGATTTGCTTCGGTAGCTGTTACTGCTAAAGGTTGCAGACTCACGTTTCACATCTTTTGTCAGAGGTGGCTGAATCAAAGGTGATGGCTTGGGTTGTGAGGAAGGAGGCAGGGAAGGTGATCCTATGTAGAAGTCATTCCTAGGAGTTACAGATAAAGCAGATCTCCAAAGGAACACGCTGATTACGTTCCCTGATATGTTATTTTAACAAATGTGTCTAGGCTTTAAACAGGGATTATCATTTGTTTGTTTATTTCTGTAAGCTTCCTAACCCTTTCTAGCAAGCGATTCCCTTCCACGATATTCCGAGCCAAGTAATCTGGCTTTTTTTTCTTCTTTAGTTGAAGTTTCCACATGCACAGTGCAATCAGAACAACACAGTCTGGTTTCAGTGCCAAGGCGAAGGTACAGCTTGAATGCTGGACTCTAGCTCATGCTGGTGAAAACCCTTGATCCCAATAGACTCATTTCTATGGAAGCTCCTTTAGTTTTAAAAATTCTCCTCAGCATGGTCTTATGAAATACTGCACATATCGTCCTCTCTTCTGGTCCCCAAGTTCCAATTCATTGAAGAGTGTGATTTACTCCTGTAAGTGAAGCTGAGACTGGAGAAGGAAACCTGATATTTAGGTTTTGGTTTTAACTCAAAATTCAGTTCACTTCCAGGTCAATGACAATTAGGCTGTATATTTATATTCTGTTAGTTTATTAAAATACCATTTGTATTGAAAACATGCAACCATTGGGATCGATTCCCATAGATGTCACAGTGGTCTTTATGCTAAAATAACCCACAGTGTTCATCAAATCAGCTTTTAAGTGACTACATTCCACATATTTTTTCTTTTTTTTTTTTTTTCTTTACTAAAGATCTTAATAATTGCTGCTAAACTTGTCTAAATATTTGCTCCTTGTTCTAAACCACATTGAAGGTCCCAGCAGAATAAGCACTGACTGTAGGCAAGGCCAGAATTTCACCCTTTGCACGTAACCTATGGTTTTCACTTTTTTTTTGGTACCCTTTGTTTCCTTTATTTCATCCATGAGTAAGGTGAACAAAACTCAGTCTAAAGATTCAAGCTGACTTCAAAAGGCTTTCATTTGATCCTCATATTCAACTCTATACATGCTCTAGTTGAGCAGTAATGCCCTCCGGTGCAGTTACATTTTCAAGGGGGATTTTGAGGTTCCACCTTTTCCAGCGTATCCCATTTTCCACAGCCTAGCGACGTGTTCATCCTGGGGGGTGTGCTTCTCTTCATTCATTCATCATTCATTCATCTTCATTCATCAGGTTGATAATTGGTACCAACAGATGTTATCAGTGGCTACAAAAATGTGAATTGGTACCAAATTTATCTGAGAATTTGTCAGAGTTCGGCAAAAAACCCAGAACGGGGTTTTTTTTGTTGAGACAGTTTGCTTTCCCTCGATAGTTTTAGCTTTTAATTGAAGGATTTAGGTGGTGAGCATGTTTGAATATGCCATCAGTGAAAATTTCCAATGGACACCTGCTAAGAATTTACATTGGAGGCTCCCTGATATTCTTGTGGAAAGTACCTCTTAATATTCTAGAGCTGCTGTTGGGCAGCTCTTTACATGGCTGTGATGGAAGAAATCAGACTGAAAACAGGTTTTTTTTCCTGGCTTGTCATACAAATTCTCTCTTGGTGGATAAAATATGATTATAGCCAATGGAATGTTACAGTGGAACAGCCAATGAGGAGTTAGAAGCACTTGCTTGTGGTCCATATTCCATTTCAAGCTATTACTTCCATGCTGTGGCTACCACAGCTAAGGACAGTCTAGAATAGCTCGAAGCTTATAGCAATACCACCTTGATACTGCGTGGTGTAATAACTGCTGGAAGAAAGCCCTGTATGTAGGGAGCCACATAGGTGACTTCTGCAGCTTTCCATTTCCATAAAAAATGGACCCCTGCTTTTTTGCAAGGCTGTTTCATCAGTTATGCCTGAGCAGTGCTGTAAGTTACAGGCGAGTATCAGGAGAATTTTGCCAAGCTTATTTTCTTTTCCCAGTCTCAGAACAGAGCTCTTTCTTTTTTTTTCCCCACTAATGACATTTTTTTTCCTGCCCTCATGAACTTAAAGTGAAGCTTTTCCTTTCCTCTTCCTTCAGCTCAGAAAGGATACTTTTGCCTGTCATGAAGCAATGCCCTCTCTAGCCTGGTACTCCCATACAGCAAAAATTGTTCACCTGAGGAAAATTATTAGGGCACATATTCTAATCTTTAAAACAGTATTGTTTATGGCCTTTGGATTAGCTAAATTGGGTTACATTTCTGAGAATAAGACCATTTCTGACTAAAAATACTACTGAAGACGAATCCTTATCTACCAGTCAGGTAGGACACATCACCACGATTGCAACCAATTGTTTGCCAGTCATTATTCACTTCTCTTTCTTTTCTAAATCCTGACTCTAAAATGCACATTCTGAACAGATTTCCACAGATATTCTAGGAAAGAGATACCGTAGGGTGTATCAATTAAAATCAATCTATTCCAATGTATTTTTTTCCTTGTCAACTTTTCCATGCTTTCATAGATCATATAGCCCCAAAATTTGAGTTTTCTTTTTCCTGGCTATTATTACTAATGCATTTAATGTGCTCACTGTATGCCTAGCATAATGAAGCAGTTGCACATTAGTTCAACGTTGAAAGAATTACAACTTTATTGATCTCATTTATCAACCAGAAAAAGCATATTAAATTGATTAAAACAGAGTAATTGGGTGCTTTTGGGATAGAAAACCTAAGCTTGAAAGAGAAAATTACTATTCTACTGCTTATTCTGGAAGGAAAACTGACCCCAATTCATTAAGCTATACCAGTCAAAATACTCGTTCCTCAACTTTTGACCTGATCTTACTGTCAAAAATCTTGGATGAATGTTCAGAAGAAAATGTGATCACAAATCAAAAGGAAAGACTGCTTGGACAAGAACTGTGCGTTGCTCATCACCATTCAGTTCACACGATCATCATAAAGGTAAAAAGTGCACGTGTGAGAGCAGAAATAATAACAGTGGGAGAAAAAGAAATCAAAAGGACACAAAAAGATATAGGCTGGATTCTCAGCTGATGTAAATTTGACTGTCTCCACTTGAACAACAGAAATCAAGCAGACTTGCACCACCCGAGGAGCTCATTTCATTACAGGTCTGGTGTCATGGTCCCATAACTCCCCACTAACTCCCTCTTAGATTGCTGCCCAGTCGGACTAAGATGGTAGAAGCTGCATTTTTTTCTTGAGCACAACCTTGAGTAGAAAAATAAAGTGGTTAGGATTTTCATTATATTAAACAGAGGTGGGTTTTGATGTGGTAAGAAACGGGTAACACACCATAAATTCACTAGAGTTCCCCATCTCTGCCACTACTTGGGGACAACATAATCTAACGTGGAAAATCCAGATGTTTTTTGAGTAAAGTTTTCAAAACTAGTTACCATTTACCAAACCTCAATTCCGACCTTTCAAAATGATTTTCAGGGATTCTGAGAGCCTTGTTGAACCTGCTGGGATATTTTCAAAGCCCGGAAAGCAGCACTAAAACAGGTCCTGGAAAACTGAGCCTTCCATGATTCAGACTAAAACATTAATGGCAATGGATGAGGACAGCAAAACAGTAGTGATTACTGGTCAGTGTTGCAGACTTATGGGGTAATCACAGCTAAGCTGTTTTCACACCTCAGAAACAGAAGAATATTTCCAAACATAAACGTAAAAACGTAAGAGTAGTTTGTATTAAACTCTCCAGGTGGTTTATTGCTCCACAGAAATACAAGATAAAACTCTATCTTGAAACAGCTTCTCTGTGGAGTATGGGAGAGGAAGGGGTCAATGTTACCATTTTGGTGTACTGAAGTGTACATTACCTTTTTTTTTTTTGGTGTGTGTGTCTGTGAAGAAAAATAGCCCAGTCATTTCATCTCGAAAAGTGGATCACAGTGTATGCCCACTACTTTTATCCTCTGCTTATTCTGGATGGGAACTATTCTTAATGCACCATAAATAGTAATTTCACTGACATGGCAGAATATTACAGCACTGCAGAAGTAATTATGTTACTTAGTGTCAGTGATCTGCAAAGTAGGAACAAAATGGTTTTCTTCCATTGACTTCAATGCCTAGTAATTCCACCATATTTAGTGGGATTACTCTTAACATTCACCTATGTAACTGAGATAGGAATCTGACTTGATGAAGTATAGAAGTAGAGCTTAATATGATGGACCGTAAAGGCATTAAATTGAAGAGCTTTTTGTCACCCTATCAAGGAGGACCCCATAAGCTTCTGGTATATACATTGTGATGGCTCCTGTATTATTGCACCTATCTAGAGCAGGCCAAGAACTAACTTAGCAAAAGTCACAATCAAAAATTAAACAAAGCTAAAAAAACAGCACTTCTATGACAGATTGTCATATCTCTCTAGGCTGTCAGTAATACAGGCAGTGAGAGTCAAATATTCAAGGTTAGAGGAACTCCTAGTACGATGTAAATCCATAGGTTATAATACCTCAAGTAGAGCCTTTAGATTTTATTTTTTTTTTTTGCTGTTCAAAGTCAGTGTAAGTAATTCTTCTCCCAATTTTGAAACTCCTGTGAACAGTGTGTGTAACACAGATTAATAGCCTTGAAAAACCCTTATAAGACTGAGCCAATGAGCTGAGCAGGCAAAATTAATATATAAATATTACCACTGAAGCGTAAGTTTCTCACTAGGGCATGGAGCTACATGGAATCACATTATTAGAAATAGTTAATTTTGTCTGTTGGAGGTACAGTCACGTTCTTCCTTAGATGTAGCTGTGCTAACCTATGATCCATAGTTCTGGTTCCTCTCATTTTTCCCCTATACACTTTTTCACCACGTACAGAAAAAAAAAACAACCCCAGAATAAAATGTCAACAGCTGCTATTAAAATAGTTTAAGGTCTTTGACAGCCCTTGAAAATCAAATGTCCTCTTACAATCAGTTCCAAAATCTAGATCAAATTTTCCCTCCTGCCTGTTCTGATTTATAGCTCATTTTGAGTGACAGATACTAAAACTGTCTCAACGTTTATGTTTCATCATAAAAACACTGCCTTTTTTTTTTTTTCCCCCCTCCCCTCTTTCTTTTTTTTGTTTTTCCTTTTCCCTTTTCTTTCTTACATATATAAAGGCCGTGGCAGAGTAGCAGAAAGGCAAGCTGTCTGCATACAGCCAGAAATGTCTGCTTCACATTTGAAACCTCTGGAAAAAGGAGATTGCTCTTTAGAGAGAGCTGCAGGTGTGTCAAACACGGTGGAGGCAGAACCAAAAAGAACTTTCGAGGGGAAATGCAGAAACTCAGGAAAGCTGGCAGCCTGTGGCCAGCCCTCAGGGCACGGGGAAGGAGGGACCCTCGGGGCTGGCTGTGTTAAACAGATTCAGCCTTGGAAAACCGCTTCAAGCTGCTGGAGTAGAAAGGACTCAAATGGCAAGGATGCAACAACCTAGAGGCGAGAAAATCTAACCTGTGGAAAGAGATCAGCATCCAGCACTGAGGGTAATCCTGTGAGGGGAAAAAAGGGTTATTGTGAGCACTGCATCCTTAGCTTGTGACCCTTATTTGGACTGCAGGTGAGAGATGCAAAGCAGTAAGAGAGCTAAGAAGTTGTTAAGATCGAGCTAAAACTGTATGTTTATTGTTAACCTTTGTTTCTGGACAGTGCCTCAAATAACAAGTTAAAAGCCCAGCCACACTTCTTCGTTTTCTTTTTCCATTGAAACTACAGTACTGTGAACAAAATGGGGGTTAAAAGGGTAAGTTCAATATTCCCTTGGAAGGATCAAAGCCAAACGAAGCAGTAACAGCTTACTGAGGACAAAGTTAGGGAAGTTATGGAGCTGGGGAACGTCTCTTGCCATGATGAAAAGGTGGTAGGTGCCAAATCTGACAAAGCAATTCTCTGTAGCACACAGAAGCCAACACCCTTTCTGAAGAGAGCAGATTGCTCAGAGGTATCCAGTAGGACTGGGCAAAACCTGAGGTGTCACAGTAAGATATTGCTTTTGTAAAACAAAAGGGACATTTTGAATTGCTGAGGCTACACAAAATTATCTTTAAAATTAGTATCTTGGGCTTCATGGTTTAGGGGGAATAAAGAAAAAGTAAGTCAGATGATGTCTGTGAATCCCTTAGAGCTATTTTACAGACTGTTTTGCTTTAAAACAGTTTTCTCTGTTGGGTCAGAGCTAAGACCATCTAACTAGGTATCCTATTTTCAACCAAGGTAAAACTGGATTCAAGTACAACAACTGGCAAATGAATGCCCTCGCTGTCCTTAACTGTTTTCAACTCAGGGACTTGGTAAGCAGGAATATTTTTTTTTCTGCCACGAGTTCTTCCCATTTACTCCTAAATCCATATAAACCTTAAAGAGCTATAAAATATTTCACCCGGCAGCTCTACAACTCCTCTAGCCTTTGCATGAAGAACCTCACTCTGTTTGTTTTGCACGTGGTTTCTCCCACCTTCATGTGGTGCTCTCAAGGTTCTGAGTCCTGGATCTCTCTCCAGCTTTACCAGGCCACACATAATCCTGTGAATCATTGTCATAGCTCTTCTCAGGTGTCACTGCTCCAACATGCTCATTCTTCATACAGAAGTCACAGTACATCTTCAGTTGTCCTGGTTGCCCTTTTCTGAACCTTTCCAGTTTTCTATACCCATTTTGAAATGGGAGCACAGGTATTGAGTGCAACATAACAAGATGGAAGCTAACCATGGATTTATACCAATGCTTTCATATTAATGCTTTCTGGTTTGCTCTCTTGTTATTTTTTTCTAATAATTCCTGGCATTTTGTTCACTTTTCTGACAACTACCAAGCACTGAACTGACATTTTCATGGCACTTGCTATCCAATCCTTGCTGTTAGCAGGGTTATGAGAGATAACCTTACTCCTGCAGGGTAATGGTAAACTCAAGAAGCCATCATTTTCTGTGTAAAGCTAGAATTATTTTTTTCTCACGTGTGTCACTTTACAGTTATTTGCATTGGATTTTACCACCTCTTTATTTCCAGTCTTATGAGGTCCTTTGGCAGTTCTTTACAAACAGGCTGTAGCTGTTGTCACTACATTGTTTGTGTCCTTTCCCAGCTTATTTAGCAGTATGGTGAACAGCATGGGTTCCCATCCAGGTCCCTTAAGAACTGAATTAGTGATTTCTTTCCAGTACAAGAACTGACAGTTTACTCCTGCGCTCTGTTTCTTGTCTTTAATTTATCCACAAATATTTGGCCAGGTACAGATTTTTCCTCTTGGGCTTCTAACCTATTCATATTTTTAATAGAATTCGTAACACCCTAAAATTACTAAAAAGAAAACAATGACTAATACCAAGCTTTAACTTTTTTTTTTTTCTCCATTTTGTCAGAAGTCTACTGCTGAGAATCAAACTGCATTTTTCCAGAGTGGAGGGACATCCTGACTTGACTTGTACCAGTGGGAAACTCAAAGACAACAGCAGCTGAGGTATGTGTAGCTATGCCAGCTTTACCCTCACAGCTTTGATCGTGCAGTTGCTGCAGTGCTGAAAAGCTCAGTGCAGACTAACCAAGTTGCCAACCACTTAGCTTCTCAGGAACGTTTTGTTTCAAGTTGTTTTGGCTTGAAATATAGAAATAGTGACTGAGCACTTCAGACAATCAGTTTACAAACAGCAAAGAATTTCATCGAGAGTTACTGATGATCTGTTGTTTAGCAGTTTCATGGGAATATCTGAGATGTCTATGGGAGGAACGCATGGATCATGTCAACGCAAAGGGAAAAACATTTAATCCAGTTGCTTGAGGGGAGTTCTTCAAAGCATTGTCCTGATTACTGTGTGCTTGCAGAACTGAATGGCATGGACAGTGGTGAATTGCTGTATGAAGAAGAGAGTTTGCCCTATTTAGTGTGGTTTTATACTGCCCTCTTTCTGCAATTTCAAGGTGAAAATGCACCTCTACATCCAAAATTAATGCATTGACATTCTTTTATTGGCTCGATAACTTTATAAGAAAGATCTTTAGCTCTTAAGTTCTAGTCTAGTTAACACCTATGACACAATATCTCTGACTGTTTCTTTTTCTTATGCTAGAATTTTTGCTGAACATCTGTAAAATAAGTGAAAATCTATTACCCTTTCAGCTTCACCAGTGTTTAACAAGAGCTGAAATTCAGTTTTAAACAAATCCAAGCAAGTTTGGTTTTTATTCTCAAAGAATATTTAAATTTAGATAGTTGTGATGGTAATGATAAATCATTGCCATTCATTTTAAATAGTCTTTGGACATGAGCTTGTATTTGTGAATTCAATGAGGAAGTTTTTTAGGCTCTAACAGGTAACTGTTTATTAAACATAAACCTTTGTTCGTGATTAAGAAATGTTAATAGTCTTGTCATTAATGTATACTGGTAGCATCAAATGATTTTGCTGTATTCTACATTTACCACCTCCAAGCTTACATAACAAAGAAAACAGAAAATTTTTTCATTCTTGAAATGTAAAATTGTGCAGCAAAACACACAATATTCACAAGTATAGATTTCAGAGAAGATTTGAAGTGTTAAGCACTGAAAATATTTCCATAAAGGAAGCCTGTTCTTTGGGACAGCAGACATTCAGGTTTTCATGATATGCTATTCAAGCATGCAAAGAGCTGACTGTGCCATCAGGAATGACAACTTGTGGGAAGGGTAGTGAGCAGAAACATTGATGGAGATAGCAAGAACTGAAGCAGCTGACATATCTGTTGTGTAGGAGTATCTAATTGTGGTGTCAGCATTTTACTAATGAATCTGAGTTACTTGCTCAGCCCATGAAAGACCAAGACTCCGAGCGTGACAATACAGCCACACTTCAGACTATGTACCACTTATGTACCTATTACCTAAGGATTATCACTTAGGTACCAAAACCAAGGTAGGTCACTTTGGTTTGCATAAGCAGCACCCCAGAATCACATCCAATGCATGGCTGTGGTGAATAGCAAAGGTAATGCAACATAGACAGTTCTTATCTGTGGGATATGGACGTGTCAGAATGAACGCTCACTTGATGCCTATTTTTAATAATGTGGTATGTGAACAAGATTCTTTAGAGCTATCAGGTATGCAAAAGTACTTTTTTGCTTGTGAGGCTTGATAACTCTAAAAGTAATATTCACTGAAGGTGTAGTGCAGCATTCTTTTCTTCTTCAGCCAGAAAAGCCTTAAGAACTTTTTGATCTTTTGACTGTCATATGGAAATACAGCTCTTAAGCTCTGAGGATCCAAAGGAAAACAGTATACCCTGCCTGAGCAAAAAAGAACAGGCAGTGTTTTAAATTTCCCCATATGTGACACATAAGGATGCAGTGGGGACACAGGAGTAGACCAGCAGCAACAAATCTCTTGTGCTACGAGACGTGAAGAACAGCCTGCAGTGAACATATGGGGGATGGGGTAGAATAGGTACCAGGTAACCCATCTGGTAAATCAACACACAGCTCCACTTGAAGCCTTCTGGACCATGCTGCAAGTCAGACAGACAAGCAGCAGACATTTCTCCTCTGCGAAAACAGACACATCTTCCTTTTGGAGAATATTAACATCAGTACGTACATTCCATGGCCTAAAGAGTGAGTCACAAAGAATTCATGTCTTCCTGTCGACCAGAGGGACACCACTAAGAAATAAAAATGTGTGCTAACTCTAAGGCAACAATGTGTTCAGTAGGAAAAAAATGTAGAAACCAAACCCCAAAAAGCTACCTTATTATGTATAATTTATGAGCAGAACAGGAAATAAGTTAGCCAATTAAATTTCTGTTATCTTCTCATAATTTAGGAGAATTTCTAATAACTCAAACTATTGTGAAGATAACAATTTGGAGCTCAGCGTAGATTAATTAGCACTAGTACAAGTCATATGCTATGTATCTTCCTGGTACTTGCAAGGATGACAATATTTCTATTAGATTTTGACAGCTGGATTTACAGCTCTTAATGCATTGAATGGACGTTTGACACCCAAATGGATCTATCACCTCTTTAAATTGCTCATGTTCTCAAACCCAGAGTTATTTTCTGAGCACATGGTTGGTAGGTTTTGGTTGTTTTTATTCTGTAACCATTAAACGTAGCACAAATTACAGAATTTAGAGATAGTTAGAAGTTGTTGTTACTGTAATTGCCAGCTGGGAAGGAGATAACTTTGAAAATAATTTATTATTTTCAGGAAAAAAGAAAATAACTCTTTTCAGTTGCTGATGCTTTGATGTAGGTTCACATAGCCAGTACTACTAAAGGCAGTGCTTAGCACTGAGGAAAAACTAATGCAGAGACTCAGAAATGGGGCAGCTGGAAAAATCCACACTCAAGAGTAAAGAACGAGCTCCTAAGGGTTCTACAGCCTAGGAGAAGTAAAACTACAGCAAACCTTATTGCTCAGCAATGGCAAGAGGCTAGTAGAAAAAAAAAACCAACCCCAACAACTCTAAAAATGCTTTATTGATAACAAAACCAGGGGTATTATTGGCGGAATGAAAGCTCTGACTTAAAATAGCTTCAGTGTGTATCTGAGTCAAAATGGAGAGGTGAACAGATGGAAACAACTGTTCCTATTTAAGATAGGAATATTAAGATAGGAATAAATATTTAAGATATTTAAGATGTATTTAAGATCTCCTGATGTTTGACTAATTGCCAGCTCTTCCTACAAGTAGGAGAGGACTTTTTCTGCGTGGTTTAATGGAGAGTGCAGGGACGGATTCTGACAGCACAGCCAATATGGTTGTAATCAGAAGTCACTTTATTAAGTGCAACAGGCTATATTTATACACTGACCACGCACCCAGGTCACTTCTCATTGGCCCCACACTCAAACCCAGAGTCTGTCCACGTGCACTTCTAACACTTCTTATTGGCTGGTTTCCTCCTCCAGCACCCTGTTTTTCTCCTCTTATCCTCCTGTTTTCCCAGGTGCTCCTGCTTTTCACATCCTTAGTCTTGTCTCCTCAAGGTCAGGGTAGTGTCGGTTGTTTTTTCACCTTGCAGGCCTTAGCATAGCTACTTCTAGCTAACAACTATTTCTGTCCTACTCTTATCAATCCCTACAGTTTAAGTAGCAGTCTTCTTAATGCCAGAGTGGTTTGGTACTGTGTGCTCAGTGATTCGTCTGACGTGTGCTTCTGCTCATGTATTTAATATATACATTCATTATTTGTCTTTATTTCTAAGGTAATTCTGATGTCTGTCTTTATGATATACACAAAAAATGTACATATTATACTTAGGTCTTTATATATAGGTATGTCTGGAATATGAATGGTAGAATTAAAGAGGGGGGGAAAAACAAGTACAGTTTGCATTCGTTAAAAGGGCCTCATGCATACCTTTTGTAGAATGAGTAATGAATGAATGCTTACACGTTTTATTACTGTTTATTAAGTGCAACAAAATAAATTAGCTTGGACTGCAAAATTTCCCTTGATAGTCAGAAAATACCAGACAAAATATATATATATGTAAAATGACTTCTGATTTTTTTGCGTAACCATCTTACGCATTGAATGAGCTTAGGAGGCAGAGTGAATGTAGGAGCTGTAAGAAGAGCATGATGATTGGGTATCTGAAAGCTGCTTCCCAATACCCACAGTGACAAAATTACAGTTTTTCAGGAAACTCTAAATATGCCCATTCCTTATTTTGACACGCTTGACTTTGTTATCTCATTATTACCTTTTGCAATTTAACTTTTTGTTTTATTGAGCTCTATTTCATAGAATTTTGTTTTGTAGAGCTTTCAGTGAGTCAAAGGACTTTCATTAAGGGGAAGGGTTAAAAATAAATACACAAAAATTGGATCCTCAGCTTTTGAGACATTTAGACCTCGATTTAACGAGGTTGTGAGCAACCTGATTTACCTTTGAAATTCGACCTGCACTGAGCAGAGGGTTGAACCAGAGGACCTTCAGAGGTCCCTTCCAGCCTCAAATTGTTGTGTGACAACAGATCCTGGCTGAAAAACATCAAAGAGATGAAGATCATCTTTATTTGCATCTTAATTTACAGAAGTGATTACTTTGATTATCACCTGCACTTTGTTATCGGTAGTGTGTAAAGCAGAGGATGTGTTGGGGGTGAAGGGTGGGATGAAGAAGAGGCACCACGGGATTTAGGGCTCGAATGAGTAACTAGAATAGAATAGACCACTTTTTCCACTGTTATTACCCTCTTTTATTTGGTCCTATTACTTCCCTCCATGCCATGCATAAGGCTCTGAATGAGAAATGAAAGGCCAATCAGAGCATCTCAGCCTTCCCTCTTCTTACATCTCTTTCTCAGCCACTGATGTCTTTCTAGTTCATCATCTGCCACATTGTGCTTGTTGTGCCTTGGCATCAGCCCAGCCCATAGATTAGGATGTTAATGTGCAATTATTATCCTGGTCAGTTTAGTACATCTTTCACGAGGAAACACGTTACAAAAAAGAAATCTTGGCTTTCAGCTGATTCTATCACAACCACACCTGAGCAGAGGAAAAGAAAAGATACTTCTCAAACCCCTGGGCTTCTCCATACCCAATTTCAGATACTGCTGGCAAACGTTAGAGGTGTCAGAACTTCTCAAGATTCTTTAAAATCATTTATGATAAAAAAATGTTAAGCAAACTTACCAGAAAGCCACTACCAGATCACTTGAAAATAGAGTCACTAAACAAGCCATGAGATGTGTAAATTGTGATTTGGAGTTAGACAAACTTGACATGTCCTTACATGTGTGTACACTCACACACACAAGCATACATAGAAGGAAAATATAATATTCCATAAGTCTAAGTGAGTAATTATTTTTGTAAGACTGCTATATAGTTTTCTTACAATGTATGAACTCACGGTAGAAACTAAAAAAAACAACCCGCAAAAAACCCAAATTAAAAACAACACCGAGGATGAGGATGCAAGTGGGAGTTTACATAACACAGACCTTTTATATTGGAGTAAAAAAAGATGTGCTTTCCTGTAAATTCGGATCGCTTAAAATCCCAGTGCATGACAAATTAACATCAGAATTTATATATAGAAAAGCAGATTTGCTGGTAGTCCTAAAACACAGCGTGAGACCATGAAACTCCAGGCTGATCTGAGAGAAACTCAGAGATCACTTTGGATTTGTGAAGTGTGTAACAGTAACTTCAATAATCAATAATACAACCTTCGTGTCTGTAAGTCCATCTATCACTGCTACTAGCAGATGTGATTCGTTATAACAAATAGAAACAAATAAAGGTAAATTTACAAAACAAAAGGGTTACTTTCTATAGTAGCATGCTTTATACCAGCCCATGGTAATACAACTACCCATTTTACACAGTTGGCTAATTCATGAATGGTGCATATATGGGAGGGCACCACATGATTAAATACAGTGTTTGCTACAGAATATTGTGCCATGGCATTGTGTCATGTGTGAAATATTCCAGCATCCACTATTTGGCTTCTTTGCTTAAACACCACATATAGGTTTGCCTGTGAATATGTATGTAAATGTACACATGTATCCAAGTACCTATACAGATACACATTGGCATTATATGACCTCCTCCCGGGTAGGAGACATCAAGATTCACTTATGTTCCCTCTAGTCTGTGGTCATCACTGTTAGCAAAGCCCATGCCAATCCAGCCTTCTGCCTTTTATTCCTGAGTGACTGATGTTTCCAGCTGCCTAACCCCCGTGGTTGTGTTCTTTGGAAAGCCTATTTTACAGTATGGTAACTAAGCACTCTTGACACCAGTGTCAGAGAAATTGTTTAGCGTTTTTTAACTTGCTGATTTTTATTTTTTTTTCTCATGACTTTTCACAGTCAGTTGGTGCAGTCAGGTTTTCACTTGCACGAGCTGGTTTTTTCCAAGTCTGCTGTCACAAAAGGTTTTTTTCTAACAGCCACGGTTTCCCTCCCCGACAGGCTGAAAGGCAGCTTTTTTCTATCATTATTTAGAACAGAAGATCACAACTAAGGTCAGAAAAGATTAAAAAAATAACAGCAACAAAAAATGGAAAACTTTTAATCTACTATTTCCCTGTGGTTCTTGGCCCACTGCTGCTTTCATAGAATCATGGAATATTAGGGGTCGGAAGGGAAAACACTCCCAGCAAATGTCCTTGTTTATTGGTACTGATCTGGCATTTCTAGAGCACAAGAATTTTCTTACCTTCAGTAATTCATTCTTAACTACAAAGTGCTTTCAAACCCTCAGATCAAAGATGATAGAGAACTGCAAAAAAAAAAATTAATTAATATTAAGTGAAAATTAAATGTTCTGTGAAGCCCAGGTAAGGATTTGTTTATGTCTCTGTGCAACCCTTTTTTTGCTATGCTCCTTACGGAGATTTGAGTAAGCAAAAAGTAATTTATATTGCTGTGGTGTCTTTCTTCACTCCTTTCCCAGTCAAAGTAAAAGCTCACTACGAGAAATATCAATTAACAGTTATTTCTGCTAAAGCTATCTTTCAAAAAATATATGGAATTAGCTTTCCTCCACTAACCAAAGGATTAAAAAATAATTCCACGTACATTATATTTCAGCATGTATCTTTATCAACAATGTTCATAGGCTTGCCTTCCAATCTTTATAATTCTTAAATTGAAAAAAATGAAACAAAACGAGTTATGATGCCCCATATAATTCTAGCTAAGAGTAAAAATCTGGCTTCCTTGATGCAGATGTAATTGCCTTGATTATATTCTAAATCATTCTGATTCTTATTATAAATGGATTTTTTAATATAAAGCATCTAATAGGAAACTGAATGTTCCATTTTGTTATCAAATTTGGATGTCATTTTTAATTTTACTTTATTTAAGCCTAATTTATTTTCAATGGGTACTTTGAAAAACTGCACAGGAGGGAGTACAAAACATTTCCTATTGAAGTATTCTCTACATAAATAAAAAAATGGTATGGCTATCTCAACAGTAAGTGAAGGTAAAAATCCCCAGTAGAACTTATTTTCCTGTTTAGAGAAAAAAATCAAGGGTAAAAAAAAATTATAACTTAGAGCCTATGCTATTTGAAGAGAAATATTTTTAATATATTCTGATATGTAGGATACATCTTCTCTCTCTCTCAATTTTAAAGTTAGCTGCTTAAGCCCAAACTAGCCTTTTTAGACCTGTTTTATAATCAGAGGGAGAGAAACAGACACACTGTAGTGATCCCTTTTATCACAGAATTAGATTAGATTAGATTAGATTAGATTAGATTAGAAGCATTTTCTAGATAGGTCATTTAAATCAATGTCTGCATATTTATTTTTTTTCTGTGAGGAGGTCACTCGTTTCCATGAGTATCTAGGACTTAGACATTTCACTTAGACATTTAAAGTATCCTACCAATATATCTGGAGAATTTTGTTACACACACCTACCTATTTAAAATCCTGAAGTGGCATTGCATTTTAGACTCTATCCCAACAGTTTAAAAATGCCTTCCTGCTAAAGCAGAAGTTAATATAAGATTGTAGTGAAGTACTGTATGTACTGTATTTGTCATGTTATCACACAAGATCTGAAGAGAGAAAAAACTTCTTCAATGAAAAGCACATAGGTTTAGAGCATGTGACACTTTTCACTGGAATATGGCATTTACCCTTTGCCACTTAATCAGATTTTCCTTTCAGAAGATCATTACAACTTCTATTAAAATCAGAGCAAATTATCTGAAAGAGAATGTATATATTATGTTGCAATATGAATGCTTCTTACTGTATTTACACTGTGGTGTTAGAAAAGATTGAGGCATTTAATACTGGAGGAGTTTACAGACTGTGGCATCGCAGCCGGTCTGAGTTTTCACAAACACTTAAATGCAGGCAGAGTTTCTCAGCAGATACTGCTGAAACAATATGTATTGTGGGATTTTATCAGTGTCATTGGAATTATTTTAGGGAAACGAATCTCTCTTTTTCATTGACGTTTACTTTTCTGTATTTCTATATTTCTAACTGTTATGATGTATGGTATTTGTAGGAATAACATTGCAATGTGAAATTCTGATACATTCCAAAAATTCTTCTTTTTTTTCTTCATTAAAAAATGTCTTCACCTATCACTTTTAAATACAAAGATTTACCATATGGAATAGTTCCCACTTTTGATCAGCCAAACTCATCGCAGAACTCAATTGTAGGAATAAATATTGGGAAGAGGCGTCCATAGTTAATTAAGTTTCACACTCTCTCCTGCCAGAGTTCAGCAGTTCTTGCAAATAGGCATATTCTGGAACCATGCCACCTTTTAAACAAATGCCACCTTGTCTCTCTGTTGGAGACAAGGAGACATCCATCAGACTCGATAGGCTGTGAATCTTCTATATACAGTGAGAAAACTATTATCTGAGTTGAAAGCAAGGGGTAAAAGGAAGACTCTGTAAATTAAACTCCCTTACTCTGTGGTGATGTCCATCTCAGTGCATCTAATTCATAAAGTCAATATTCTAATAGTTTCCAGTGGATTCAAGTATTATGGATATCTATCTGGAATTTCTGCCTTCTCCTAGTCTGGCTTTAGACCTCTCTGAGACACCAGGTTTTAAAATCAACTGCTGTTTTCTTGTTGCTTTTTTATTTCTTTAGTAAAACAAAACCACACATTTCTTTCAAGGAAGCTGTTCAAAAGTTGTGCAAAAGTCAGAATTTCTTTTCAGCACTCTTCCACCCCCTCCCCCCTCCAAGAAAAGAGAAGAAAAAAGAGTCCTAATCCTGAATGCAAAGCAGAGATTTCTCAGAGAAAGTCTGAATTGACTTTAATCACTTTACCTACAGGGGATTCAACCTGACCTCAACTTTGTGAGCTGTGGGTACTGCTTACAGTGAATCAGGGTCAGCTAGAAGTATCTTGGGAACTCAGCTGAAGGAGTCAGAGGAGTTCCATAGCATGGAACTCACATCTCTAGAAAGTCTGAAAGTCCCTCAGAGGGTTCAAGATCTTCCATTCAGTCTTCTCTCTCTCAGTCTACTGAAAGCTCTCACCAACGTGCAAGCAGTGACACTTTTCCTTGAGTAGCTTCCACTGTGCAACACCATTTCTCCCACCTATAAAACTAATTATGGCACAGACCAGTGAGGTACCATTATCAATCTGGATCTTGAACAAATGTAGACAGTCCCAAGGAAATTTTCCCCATTTCTGTCTGAAGGTTCCACTGAATAACCTAGCTTGAGGACTCAGATCTTTAAGTTGTGTAAGTAGATGCATAGCAGTCTGATGCTGTACTATGTAATAAATCCTCACTGGCACCTGGTCCTGGAATTTCTCAGCGTCTCTCCAGTGAAGTCACCAGGGAAACTGGGAACACATAGGAGCTTTAAGCTGCTTATAAATAAACGTTTTGCTACCTACAAAATCCAAGAGCTCTTCTGAGTCATAAGATAAATAGATGTTACATAGACATAAAGCTGCTTCAAGCAGGGCTTTCTCGATTCCCCAACAGAAGGAATAGAAAGCTCATTCCTTTGGGGATGTTAGTGTATGTTACAGTACTGGGTTTTTTGAGTCGTATGTGATTTTTCCATAGGTTTTAACAGGAGAGAGAAAATTGTCTTGGCTATAGTATTTTGACATTATAGGGGATTGCAGTATTTTGTATTATGCAAGAAGCAAATGACAAATGCTTCTCCATTTTCAAATTTCGAGGGTAAAAATGCACATAAGATTTATTACCTCAGACCACAAGTTGCACTAAAGGTGGGTCTGGGAGGGAAAGGGCTTGTGACTTCTGGCAGAACTTGCCACTGTTACTCCAATTTAAGGTAAATAATCTTTGTCAATGGTTAGTATGACAGACAAAATTGACTTAAATGATTGATCAATTCCTGCAGTGACATAACGACTGATGAACCTAGATGTATAGGTTAGAGGACAGAATGAAAATTATAATGTATAGCATTATGCAAAATTATATCAAATCAAAGAATAGGGGGGAAAAATCAATCTTAACAGTAACTTCTCTTATTCTTAAGAATGGCTCTTCTGACAAAAAGAAGTTAAAAGGGACAGATTAGATACCTTTGGAAGCTAGTCCCTTCCTAGTTTTAACAGAGAAAACTGGCTGCTTTTGTATTAAAAACCTGACTTTTCTGCCAGTGCGATGTGTCATGCAATGTTCTTTACAGTTGAAATGCAGCTCTGTGAACTACAGTTAGGATTAGCAGTTTGGAAAGGATGAACAAAGTCTGGTAAAGCTATTTTGTATGAGGTAATAATTAATTATGCGTGTATCACACAAGATTTTTGCTCTTGGAAGTATTAATGCGTTAAGCTTGGAGTCCTTCCACACTCCAGGGCCCAGGCTGCCTCTGCCCTCCAGCCTATCCTGGAGTGAAACAGGACTATCCATGAGCCTTTCTCACCATCACAGAATGCTAATGGTTGAAAGGGACCTTGAAAGATCATCTAGTCCAACCCCCCTGCCAGAGCAGGATCACCTAGAGCAGATCACATAGGAACACGTCCAGGCAGGTTTTAAATATCAACAGAGAAAGAGACTCCCCAACCCCTCTGGGCAGCCTGTTCCAGAGCTCCATCACCCTCACAGTGAAAACGTTTTTCCTTATGTTTCTGTGGAGCCTCTTATGCTCCAGCTTACACAGGAAAATAGACTTGCGGAGTCAAAGCATTGATGCTGCTTTTGATTCGTGTTCTCAAGACAGTGCTTCCCTGATTATGCGAGTTTGTTGTATGAGGAACACTTTTTAATGTCTAGTTTATTGAAGTTTTTGTACTTACTCGTGTGTAAAAATGGCTAATCTCCTCCAATGACTACACCCTATGCTTATCAAAGGTATCTATACTATACATTTGCAAGAAACACAGTACTTCTGAGGAGTAGTAGTAGTGCACAGTGACACTAACGTTACCGAGGAGCTTTGAACCTTTCATTTTATTCAGATTTTTCATCATTCGACATGGGAGAGCCACAGTATTTTTCTTCCTCTAGTGTCAGAGTAGGTAAGGATGTTATGTTGAAGGGTTTTACTACCAGTGCAAGAGATTTTCTTTTTACTTCTCTGTTAAAAAGTAGGACTCTCATAATTGTTATCTTCCATTTCTTTTCATTTTATGAGTAATTCACTTTTAGTCAAAATTAAACACCCTTTTAAAAGCCAGACCTCGCAGACTCTGATTTCTATTCCACGGTTACTATGTATAAATTTATTTTGCATAAGCATCTTTTTTTCAAGCAATATTGAGCACTCAAGACACAGATCACGCCACTGCCTTTCTTAGCGTGCTTACATTTTCTGAGATCAGAGAGCAGGCTGTCACAGTGTTAACAAGTGTGCTTCTTCAATTCAGCGTTTCTAGAATTTTCCTCTGACATCTATCATCTCTCAAGCATAATCAGGAAGGAAATTATCTTGTCAGGAGCTCCGTAGTTAGCTTCCTCTCTACAAGATTGCAGGTTTCCATAGTGTTTGTTTTTTTTCCCAATGCAAATTATCTGGACGCCCTGCCCTTCCCTTTTACTAACTCATTTTGAGTAGAATTGGAAATGAAATTCACAGTTTGACATGCATCCATGTTACAGCAGAAAATAGGGTCTATCCCAACTCAGAGATTTCTAGCACCAGATTCCTGTTTTTTTCCATCGCCACTAATTAGTATCCTGCTTTCATTAGTATATTGACTATTAGTTGTAGGTAGCCAGGATCTTTTCTTTGAAGAAAGGGGAAAAACAAAAGGGTGAGAAATGAAGACCTGAAGTACAGGAAGTCTTCTGTCCTAGGGGATTGCCACAAGGAATACTGTGAAACACCTGGAGGTGTTCAAAAACCGTGTAGATGAGGCACTTTGGGGCATGGTCTAGTGGTGATGGAGGTGTTGGGTAGAACATTGGACTTGATGATCTTGGAGGTCTTTTCCAACCTTAATGATTCTATGATTCTACATTCTTTTACCAACTCTTCTTCTCATACTGGAGGAAATAACAGAATTACCAACTTCAAGTCCTTTCCTTCTTTAAGTGTTATAAAGTGGAAATAATCTTTGTTCTTACCTCTCTTTAGAACCTTGAGATTTTAGAGGCAACCCTTTCAGTTATTTTTACATGATCAAAATATCTCTTCTGTTTGTTTGTTAATTTTACATGAAAGCCGAATAAAATACGAATCAGTGATTTGGACACTAGTCTGAAGGAAAAAGCAGATTTTCTGCATGACCTTACACTTCTTGACCTATCCATGCTTTTGGTTCTTCACTTGCAGAGCCAGGATTTGATGGGTTTCTGCCTTACGCACGTTAAGGTTTGTGAAATGCTTCGCTGTTAAACTCTTCATGGCTGATACTGAATAACGTAAGAAAATAGCTAACAGACATTACTCTGGTAGCTGAAACTTTAAGAAAAACACCATATGTTTTGAGACTCACAATAACACCATCAGAGGTGTCAGGATGACAATAGTGACTGTGTTTGCGTGTCTTCAGGACAGACTCCCTGGAGAGCCCCCACACAATTTCTTCAAGTGTCCTGAAGAAAGATTCAAGCAATGAGGAAATCCCAGGCATTTAAGTATATTTATTTAAGAAGGAAAAAGAAAATGATTGTTTTAGTTCAAGGGGTTTATGGAAGAAGAATACAATATACTGTATGAAAAAAAAATCTGGAAACTAAAGGGCTTTTATTCAGGTGTTCCTCTTGGGACATTAAGACATTAAGCATTAAGATGATCTTCATTTGTTTGTCTATTTTTGCAACCATGCCAGTATATGAGGGTCCTGAGATGAGAAAGGTTCAGTACTTTGGGGGCTTTTTTTCTTTTGAGACTCTTCTCTACCAGCTTAGCCAATGAGACAATCCCTCAGGAAGAAATACCTTGGACAAGAGAGTCTGTGTTGGAGTTAATGAGGGCTTAGAGTCTGGCATGTTTGGACTTTGTTCTTAAAGTCAGCATACTTCTTCTCTTCTTCTCTTCTCTTCTCTTCTCTTCTCTTCTCTTCTCTTCTCTTCTCTTCTCTTCTCTTCTCTTCTCTTCTCTTCTCTTCTATTCTCTTCTTCTTTCTTCTCCTCTCTTTTCTTCTCTTTTCTTCTCTTTTCTTCTCTTTTCTTCTCTTCTCTTCTCTTTTCTTCTCTTTTCTTCTCTTTCTCACTTTCTCAGTCACAGCTTAAAATCCAAGAAATACAGTCCTTCCTCTTCTGCAGCTTATCCCTGTGACCTTGCACTCAGCCCAACAAATCTCAAGGCTTGATGGAGACCTAAAGGTTCCCGTTGCAGGCCAGAATAGCTTTCTTCACCACACCCATTTAATTTGGTTCCGCAGCAGCTCAATGTGCATCCCAGTACACCCCTTCTCTCCTCCAGTCAGGCAATAATTCCCAGTTTGCTATGCCAGCTCCTTCTGAATGGTTCCATAGGCACTCCAGGAATTTTCTGTGGGGACACATGCACAGGGGCTCACAAGGGACAAGTACCCCCTTGCTCTTTTCCAGCATTTCCCTCAGCTGCTCCCTTAGCTGCATCAAGTCACAGGGCTATCTTGCTTCCCAGGGTTCACGCCACATCCTATTCTATTTGGTAATCCAGGATAAACTGCAAACGGCTCTTCCAGGAAAATTACCCGTTGCAGAAGCCAGTAAGAAATGTTGAATTGTTGTGTGCAAAAATGTTTCTCTATCCTGGACTCTTTTTTACCCTGACATGGTCTGCCTCCAGCTTGCATAAAATACCAAGCTTCCTTTACTTCAAAGAAAACCTGAGGCAGAAATAGCTCAGGATAAATGCTAGGTATCTAGAATAATGCTGTTGCAGTGTGGCATTTATAAAGGTATCCATCACAGAACTTAGTAGATAAGATAGAGTCAGTGCTAAAAAGAAAAGCAGCTGTGTTCACTCTTCATAGTAATTTTAAAACGTCTGAATTATCTATTCACTCATTTTGTTTTGTTTAAGGGCTCATTAATTTGCTACTTATGGTGTGTAGTTCATAGGGATGACAGTGCTGGAAAGGGAAATTTAATTTGTTATGAAAATTCCATATAAGTGGAGTTCAAATTGAAAAAAAATCACCTGAGATAAACATAACATTAACAATTTTCAAATGGATTTGTATCTGGTTTTTATGCTCAGGTACATAGGCAATTCTGCCTGCTTCCGTCCAGCAGACTAGCTTACTGAAGCCAAAAAGAAAGCTAAAATGGTGCCTAAAGCTCCCTCCCAACATTTTTTTTTCTTCATATATTGCTGTGATCCTTCAAAAACCTAGTACATGCACTCATGATGTGGGGAATTATATGCACTTTTTGAGGGGAAAGTCCAGAAATGTCTTTCTGAAGGTTGATTTCATTTTCTTTCCCTGCTGTTCTCCAGGTGATATTGATCACAGTTCCTCAGTAACCTTAAAATGCATTAATTTTAAAATAAATAAATAAATAAATCACAGAATCACAGAATGTTAGGGGTTGGAAGGGACCTCAAAAGATCATCTAGTCCAACCCCCCTGCCAGAGCA
>WTSP01022030.1:26945-40844 GCA_025331215.1 Actenoides lindsayi | reverse complement strand
CAGGGAACTTGTTCTGCAGGGGCAACTGGGGGGGGGGGGGGGGGGGGCGGGGGGATAGGGGGACAACCCCTCGCTCTGGTGGGCGGGGCTTGTTTGCACTGTGTCCGGGTTGGGGGGGGGGGGGGGGTGGGGTGGGGCGGTATGTTGTTTTGGGGTTTGTTTGTTTTTATCTCCAAAGAACACCTTAGCAGAAGCTATCAGCTTTGACAGAACACCAGAATTCTGGCACTGAACCATAAATTGACCATTACCATAAAAAGAACTGCTAAATGAGAAACCATGTGCTCAGTATAAAACTAATTTCATGCTTTCAAAAGCACACAGTGGCTTCTAGCAAGATAGTGGCCCTGGGACTTGCAAAGACAGATTGGCTAATACAAATGGTGTGTGCTCCTGATGCAGTCTGGTTAGCCAAGCTTTACATGTACTGGCAGTAAATGAAAATTCTCGAATCTTCTGTCAAACAAATACACACTTATCTATAACTTTAGAGCTGAAAGCTATAAAACAGCTGCCTCATAAATATATTTAGCAGGAAAATGCATGAGCTGTCCTAGTTCCTCATAAAAAAAAAAAAAAGCCCACAGCAGTCTTTACATAGTAAGCATAGACATTTCTATAACAAGCAGGAAAAACATTTTAACAAATACTTTTCAGCATCTTTCCTTCTTTCACAAAGAAATAAAATACTGTTAGCAAAGCAGATATAATCATAGCAGGTCTCACCACAAACTAAGTATATTAGCAAAACAGCAATGCTTAAAAAGTAACTGAAAAGCTTAAAAGTAATTTTTTGTGTTCTGCTAAAGATGGAATTGTCAATAAAAAAAATTTTTTTTTTTTTTTTTTTAAACACATAGGTACAAAGTCTATTTCATTCAGGATAATGATTCTTTCAAGCTTAAAGATTTACTACTAGAACTTCACCAGCTACCTTTAGGACACTATCCCCTTAAATAAAACTTGCTGCACTAAACCTCAAATTTAACTGGTAAGGGAGAAGTGACAGTAATTTTATACCCTTCTCAAAGCAAGTTGTCAGCGCAAAGGAATTACTGGAAGCTATCCTGGGCATGACAGGTCATAACTTTTAATATTAACAATGATAGACATACGCAAGATGTCAAATCCAGTATACAATTTATTTCATTCTTTACTTTCTTAGTTTATCTGGAGAATCCGACAGCTCTTTTGTTTTACATATCATTAGAACTATAATTTGAGATTTAACAAGCCAGAAAGCAAGCTCTGGTAAGAGGCATTTAGTCACACTGCTAATTAGCTTCTTTCTGTAACAATAATGCAGCATCAGTGACATGTTCCAAAAACATTTAAAATGCATAGGAAGTCACCTACTAGAAAGATGCCCTCTGCAAACAGCAAGCAAGCAAAGGGACATTACCACATATTTAGAGTTACTTTTAATACTGAAATGAGAGGAAAAATAGGCATTACATGCCTTACCATTTTTCTTCCCCTTTCCAAAGGAGTAACTAAAACACAAATGACATGCACACAGAAATAATGCCAAACATGTAAGCATCCGCTCTTATTATCATATCACAAAGCAATTTAGTGAAGTTTAACAATAAAAATCATGCTCACCTCTACTGGGAAGTCCACTCCACATTATGGCAATAATATTTATCAGCTAAAACAGCAACCAAGTTACATAAACAAAACTTCCAGTATGTGACCAATATGATCTACGGTGCTACAGAGCCTTGGCTCCAGCCCTGATCATCTGTGCGACAGTGCACTGCTATACCAGTGCAGCCTCAAACCTTCCCAGATGCTGGCTTATTGCATTGCTCATTGAAAATCCTTCACACGCTGGCAACATTTTAGGGAAGGACAAGCACACTGAGTCATTTGTAAAGAAAGCAAAGCAATTTCAGTTCTGTATCTTCATGCGTACCGAAACACAGAGCACTGTCAAAGTAGAAGTCTGAGGTGAATTTATGCTGAGAAACAGGCAACCTAAGCCTTCATTATCAATGCATGGAATCAGCTACAGTGATCAAATTCAAACAAACCATTAAAGAAGAAGGGGAAAAAAAAAAAAAAGATATGATTATGAAAGGCTCTACAGATTCAGCTCCAAACCACACAGAATGAAGAATCATCTATGTAGACTGTGTAAATGTTAAAAATAGCTCTGTCTTTTCTACAATGAACACGAGACAGAGGAGAATCAGTTGCCTGTATTCTGATGAGATTCATTATTGGAAAAAAAATCCAGCAATAAAAATTAATGATTCCTTACAGCTTTTCTAAAGAAGATTAATTTACAATTATGCAAATGAACAAGTACTTTTTAACCACATAACAGACAAAGTCTACTATACATAAATATATTATCTATTCAAGAGAAGCATAAATATTTGGATCAAAAATTTTAGAATACTGACCCAGCAAAGATCTGTACGGTGCACCAGATTAAGTATTTGTACAATTAAAAAAAATATATTAAAAAAACCCCAAACCATCTGCAACTAAAAAGCATTACTTTACATGACCAATGCCTTCATTTTTTCAAAACCAACAATAATTTTTAATTACTTACTATGAAAAATCTCCATGACTTATGAAAATCATGCTCTTCCTATTCCCACATAGACTTGCCACTTTTTGTCTTTTCACATAGTTCATATGTTTTCTTTCCCAAAAGAGGTAAGAGGGCGTGTGTCACTGTGCACAGCTACACCTACTGAGATACACAGTTTAATAAGAATCAGATCGAATCATGACTAGGTTAAGTTTGCAAAGAAATAGAAAGACACGGGAGTTTTTATTATAATACTGTCCTGGTTTGAGTTACAAATACCTGTATAGTTATCCAAATATACTCCTGTGTCACAGGACAACTATGAGAGAAATTTTGGCAGGATCTGATCCCAGATGAGGATACTTATCTCACAGAGAAAGTATCTGATTTACTTTTGCAAGATTAAAATAGTAAACAAGTTTGAGTTTATTATTTTATTTTTGCACTTATTTTAACACTGAAATAATTGTTAGAAATGTGCACTGAATAAAAATTATGACTCTGCATTTATAGATCCCTTTTAATCTCAGCTGTCTACACAAAGGTTGGGTTTTCTTTTTTCCATCACGGAATTTTTGAATGTTTCACTCCAATTCAACTTGACACTTACTTAAAACCAACCATTTCCCCCCCCCCCCCTTTTTTTTTTTTCTTTAAGACTACCAGTAAGTACGCTTATCTACTTATTTTATTAATTTTACCAGTCTTTCACAATGGAACTACTCAAATGCAGAACACATTTGACACAGCTTGAAGTTACTAGTAAACAAGAAAACATCTTTAAGGTCAGCTCTGTCTCTTGATACTAAGTCTCAACATCAACATTGTGTACAGAGTATCAAGTGTGCCAAAACGATACAATAAATCCCCTTAATTTCACAGAAGCTAATCATGACTACTGTGAAATAAACACATCAATCCCTTGCAAATACATTACATATTGTAAAAATAATATTAACTTCCGTAACATTACACATTTCTTAACTAAATTGTGGAAGATATTCAAATGATGGAAATAATGTGGTACCATATACCAAATACAATCTTACTCAAAAAAACCACCGAAGTAGTCAACATACCCTGTAGTGAGAAGTGAAATACCAACAGTTTCTCAACAGCTAATCTAAGCTGCCTTACAGAAACATATTTGTAGTAGTAGTATATTGGAGAAAGGTAAAAGTTTCGTATTTTAGCAAAAGAGTCTAATCTTTTCCAAATAGAGTGGCAAAATAGGAGCAATTGGTCCACTTTGTTCCCCCACAGCAGCAGGGGTTTTCAAGCTTGTTTCCAAAAGGTCGGGCTGTAGGCAACAGACGTAGAAGGCAGAACAAGCACTGACATTCTACAAGTCTAGAAAAGGTTTTGGCATAACACATGAAAGAGTAAGCTCATAGTGCTTTCTACTGTCCTCCTCTATAGTCTTACAGAGCAATTCAATAGCTATGCGTGCACACATTTAGTAGGACTCAGCTCACAAACTTCTTCAAGATGCTTTGGTTACTGCTTATCACTCCTCTGAGTACTTGGCAGAATAATCATAAAAATATTCTGGAATAAAAGTCAGATTATCCTTGTTCTTTTTTTAGAAAAATGAAAGACAAACACTGGTAAGGAATTTGAGAATCTAGATCAAGAGGCTTAAAGTAAGAAAAAATTCTTTTCTATGTTAAGTTGGCACAAAGCAGCTTTAGATGGCAACAAAGCTCCCTGGCAAAAAGCTAGTCTTGGCCCAGCTAAGGGCCGTACACACAAAGACCACCATTTAGGATCAGATTCTTCTGACCATTAAAAACCAAGGGAAAACTTCACTGAAATCCAAGTAATGTGCTGTAGTTTCGCCTGCATGAGGCCAAAGGTAGGTCTGTGGATGTAAGGTCAGCTGGACTAATTTCAGAAGAATTTCTCAATGTCTACCAATAGTCAGTTTTGCTTTTTGGGAGAAAGAAAAAGTCAAATGATTAGAAAATTAATTATTAATCTAAATTAGATATTTAAGAAGGCCCTTTTCATTTGACATAGCAGAAGACACTATTCACACCACCTAACTCTAGACACTTGGCAAGCTATTATGCAAGTGACCCACGTAGTCCATGGCTCCTTTGAAGGATAATTCTGAGCACTTTAATTGTAAGCCTCCCTGCCTCCATCAACTTGAAAAGATGCCTAGACTTCCAACTTCATATGGCATCAGACAAGGAGACAAAGCAGATCTAATCTCCATTGCCAAAAGTGAAGAAAATCTGCCTTATTCACCTCCCACATCCAAGAGGACTGTTTTACCTTCTTCCTTGCACTAGCATTACCAGGCCCTTTTTGTGACTTAAGTCATGAACACAAGAGAAGACTAGTCATTTATGTATTGATTTTGCTAGTCCCTGGCTCTCACTGCTGAGAGACAACACACCTCTGTGCTGATAATCTCTCAGTAAATGAACCTGTGATTATTTCTTCAGTATCACAGGGGAACATATTAACTTGTAGGACTGCTCCCTACCAAGGGTCAGAGCATAGGGATCCACAGCATCTCCAAAACCATCTTGCAAAGTCAGAGATTTCAAGAGCAAAAGGGCAGAACCGTTACCAGGATATACTGCCAGAGGACTGACATCTCATCTCACTTCCAGCCAACCTACAGAAAGATCTTCAAACAGGCATTCATGAGCAGCATCTTGACCCTAAAACACATTTGATGTTTAAAACAGCTTAGGACCAAGGAAAAAAGTGATTCTACTCTGCCCGCTTCTAGAATTTGCGCACTTTCCGTGACAAAAATTAAATTACCTTACCCATTTCCGGGGATCAGTGAAATTCAGACTTCAGCGGGTACTTCTAGTACGCTCAGTCTTAAAACAATACCAACCATTCCCACGTTAGCATGAGCGCACAGGAGAGAAACAGGAGATTGACCACCAGATTACACCCCAGGGAACAAGCAATGAGAATTCGTGGAGCAAACGCAATGTAACCTCCAAAGGAGAGCTGGGAGGGATATAACGGTCATCCACAAAACGCGCCACGGAACACATTCCCAAACAACTCGCTGTTCCCCCTACGGATTGCTCTCTTTAACAAAGGCAGCCCGAAGGCAACGCTAGCGGCAGAAGCATTGGCGGCTGGCTCGCTCCATGGCCCGGCCTGCAGCACCACCAAGTGGAAGCGCTGCCCGCAGCCAGCCCGACAGCCCCTGCTGCCCCCCCCCCCCCGCCCCGAGCTGCACTGCCAGAACACCGAGCTATCCGTTAGCAGATGAGGCGAGCACTCTTTAATTAGTCAGGTTCATCCCATACTCCCAAGACTTGTTCCTCCCCCTTTGAAGGGCAGACCCTTTAGCCCTTGTTCTCGGGGTGGCAGGTGGGATGCAGGTGTGACCTGACCCGCAGCCATCGCCGCTGCAGGCTCCAGCAGGACATGCTGCTCAAAAGCTTCTAACAGGCACACTACAAAATGCACTTCCCCAAGGCTGCAAGAAACTACCCTTTCTTTTCCTCCTTATAGGAAAGAACCGAAATAATTAACAATTCGATCTGCAGAAGCAAATACACACTTTCTTATTTTCCCGAGACTTCATTTATTTCCTGCCGGCAGAAACCTGGCCGTACAGCAGATACGCCTGGCACAAGGGTAGGGATGGCCCCTGTGAATCGCATCACTGACAGACTTCAGCCTGAGCTGCAGTAAGACAGGATGGGTACAATTGGTAACGAACAGTCACTAGCATAAGCAATAGCAAAGGCTCTAACATCTTGTGAAATACACTTTTCCAGTCGAATACTGTTTCCTTCACACACACAACACCAGTCTAAAGAAAATGAGGAGGTAAATGAGTGGATCAAATCATCAAAGCCTTCTATTTTAGTCAACTAATTGCTTGATTTGGTCAATACAAAGAAAAGCAGCTGTTACATTTTATTTTATATGCAATTTTACTTGCTGTGAAGTAACTGAAATTGCAGGTAGAGGTACAACAGCTTCTCGATTTCAGTAATGGGGTGGGGGAGGCAAAATAGTCTATAGAAATCAAGTAGGCTTTTAAGAAAAATACGTCACTAAATATCTTTTGAAATGCTGTGACAATCATACCCTTACTCTAAAAATAAAAAAGTAAATTTAAAGTTATCTCTAAAAATATATTTACATGTAAAATATATATAAAAACCTCTCATCTCTGCATTGTGGAGTATTACTGCCCAGACCTGTAATTCCACAGTTATCAAATCTTAGAAAACTCTTCAACAGTGGTACAAGAACCATTACATATTACTGAAAGTTACACACAACAAACAGAGGTTATAGTTGTAAAACACAGTGGAAGTCAACAATTAAAAGGATGCTTTATAACAACCTGAGACCACCTGTCACATAAAGGACCTCAGAGAATAAATATGAAAATAAGTCTCATGACTCCTTTGTGTTCATCCCCATTTGGAATAAAGTCCACTAAGAGCCAAGGAGGCTGGAGGCAGTGATGGTGCACAAATCAGTTCTGGCACACAGGATCAAGACAGTTCTGGCAGGTCTGTAATCCTGGTTTCTGTACTGTCAACAAACATTTAGTCATATCTGGTTTACAGTCATTTTATTTCCCAACAGCTATATTATTAATTTCACATTCATCTTAAGACGACAGAGGAAAACTCCAAGCAGAGATTAGCAGGAAACTTTGCAGAAAGCTTCCTGAGGTGTGCTGAACAGTTCACTACCTGCTTCATTAGAAGGGTATGTAGTGGCAACAATTAAGTGAGAGAAAGTCTGTTCACTGGTGAGGCGAGATGGATATGATTTCTCCTACCATCTGCACAATTAATTCTGTTTACAATATTAGCCAAAGAAATGGGAAAGCAGACTCCCATCACAAGGGGAAATAACAGTCCAGAGGACACGGATTAAAACTGAGAGCCTGGATAATGTCAATTTACAAGAAAATTAATATCTACTTATTTTTGGAAAGTGTACTTTGAGAATTACATTTCAGTAATTCTTGCTCTCCTACTGGCCTTTGAGCAGTATATTAAATTGTCTATGCAATAATAATAATAGACTGCCTATTCAAGGCATTTCTTTCTTTTAAATACTATGAAACCAACATCCACCAGCTACAAAAACAGAACGCCTATTTCAAGGTGAACTGGATAGACCAGCATAACTAGTAAATAACTAGGACGTAGTCTAATACAGAGATCAATGAATGAAGCACAACAAAACATAAATTTTAACTCCTAAGCTATGCAGCAACCCCAAAGCATGTGTTCCAACAAATGTAAAATATTCTCAGCATCAGAGCCGTAGGCACATATCCCCAGAAATGACAGCAAAGACATCAGGTACAGGGGTCCAGCCAACAAAAAGCAACAGAAAATATACAGAGCAAACATTTTAAATGCTTTCTATCAGTACACAGAGGAAATTAAATTAAATTAGAATGTCTCATAGATATTAAGCTATTTTAAGAATGCACACAATTAAGTAATTTAGGTCATACTATTCGAAATTTAATCTTTTGGACCACAGGCCTAACCCTAGTGATACCTTTACACTATTTAGTTCTAAACCAAACAAAGCAATACCAGTGACTTCAAAAAGTCAAATTCAGTTAACAGGAATCAAAATCAGAAAAAAAAAAAAAGCTAAACCCTTTTATGATGTTTGATGGTTTCTATTAAAAAAAAAATAAAAATCAAACCCAAAGCAAATCCCCTCATGGGGCAAATAAAAATCTCAAATTAAATTTATAGTAAGATTTGCTTCATGAAGATTTGATATACATTAATTCATCAATACCAAGTGTTAGTAACAACTTTTGCTTCTTCTAGGCAATAACTCCTTAAATAAAATGCTGCAGGTTTATCTCCAAACTATAAAGGATGACTTGCTATACTTGTTTGAGATGTAAAGAAGGCTTTTTAAGACCAACTTTGGCCCCTTTGGATTCTACAGAATGTGAAAAAAACCCTGAATTCTCTTTAACAAAATAAATGTAAGGGAAAAAATAAAGTATCTATTCTAACTCTCAGTAAGAAAAGCATCTTTAAAATGCTCTAAAAAATTTTCTTCAGCGTTTTTGGAACATGACAGAAAAATTACAATCTTGCAGCAAAATCCTTAGGCTATGACTAAAGCAAGAGACCATATGGCATACCAGGACCCCTTAAAAAAGGGAAGGAGAGTCGCAACATCCTTACAACCAAACAAGCTTGAATCATTTGTTCCATGTGTTCAGTTTCTTACAAGCACAAAGTAGTAAGAAAATGCTACGTTTTCTATAATAGCTATGAGCTGAATCTAACCCTGAAATTTAAAAAAGCACTTTGTGAGCTTTGCACCTTTACATTATGCATGTTAAATGCAGCATTTGGGACCTTCGTTTTGCCCAGTAAGTGAAAAGTAGTATTTCCAGTTACTTCTCACTTGAATGAGCGTAATTAAAACCCAGACTACTGAAAGCCGAAACAATGAAAGGACCAGGCCTGTAAATTCCAGCTCTGCTCTTCCTCATTGCACCACTACATTTCTTTTAGAAGTTTCTCCTATACACATTCATCCTTCCAGAACATTGTTTTGGGAGCAAAGGCAGGTGACAAAATGCATGACTATTTGAAGCCACAAGAGCTACTGTCAAATAGACCATATCTCAACTAAACAAGGCCCAAAGCAACCATTAATCACACCTTAATGCAATGTTGCCTCACTACAAGTTGGCTTCATAGGAAAAGAAATATACCAGCAATTCTGACCATGGCAAAAATATTATTAACTATTAGTATTAGTCTATATTAAGTTCAATAGCTTTGTTGTATGGAAAGGTAGAGCTTAAAAGCTTCCTCAGATCTCTTGATCAAAATCCAACATCTCAAACTAATCATGTACCTGTGCTTGTACTTGCAAACAAAGTGCCAGGAACTGTACTTGTAGGAAGTTTTCCATTATTTAGCTGTTTCACTCTTTTCAGGTGAGACTTCCCATTGTAATGAACTTGAGCTTGTGCTGCAGAGTTCAGCTGTATATTGCACACTTCGCAGAAGGAAAAAAGTATCTTCTTTTTTTCTTTGCCTAATTGATAGTCCTGTCTGTCATTCCTCAGTCCTTTTTCTTCAAAGCCCCGTAGAACAGCTGGTTGATTCATAATCCCATCTTCAAAGACATGGTCAGGACTTAATGGACGCTTCATACCTACAAAACAAGCAGACAAAATTATTACTAGAAGCCAAGTAATAACACTTACTACTAAATCAGCATTTTCTTTTTTAAAATGCTACACAACATGAATCAAAGACCAGTTCCAACAAATAAGGTTCCAAATTGCAAAGGCATCACTTAATAGATAAATACATGCATTAGTGACACACCACACAGCTCAGAAATAATAAGCTGGCAATATATCATAGTCTGCACACAGCGACAACTCACAACTCATTATTTTGTTCTGCAAGCTCTCTATTTCAAAGCAGGTTTATAATTACATCTCTAGCAGACATTTTCAAATACAATTTCCCCCGCCTCACTAAACAATGGTTCCAGAGCTTTTCACTTTCCAATGCCCGTAGCGGTACCCACTGCCCCAAATACAAAAACTATGCTGACACGAGATACTACTGAAACACTGAAAGACAGTAAATTTTTCAAGTGAGACTAATGAATACTTTCCACTTCTATATACATCCAAATCTTCAGCCTTCATACAAGCATTAAGATGCTGTCTGTAGTATTATGTCAATACCTTCACAATTAAAACTATTATACAGAGAAATGCCACCTAGAAGTCAGTTGTGTGAGAGCAACACAAATACACAGTAGATGACAGTCCCTGGACAACAGTTCCAGAGCTTGAAATACGCATTTGTCCCTTGAGAATAAAAACCTCATTGTGATAAATGAACCAAGCTGCACAAAGAAAAGTTTTATATATCTGGGGGACATGTGTAGGTATGTATTTTATCTAAGGTACGGTACTAAACCAGTAAAGAAGGAGAGAGGCAGGGCTCTGTAAGGGGGAGAAGGATCTAGAGTAATTAAAATAGAAAATATTTCTGTGTTCTTGGCTAAACAACTCACTAATTACACTTTACTTTGTCCCACCACCACACAAGTATTCTGGACAAGCTGAAGGCTGACTCTGGGAGCTGTGAAGAAGAGCTCTTTGTGGGCAAGAGTGCACCTATAAGCAGCTTTCAAAAGCAAAGAGGCTTCAAATACAAGGTCCCTTTTTCATCCGAGGAATCAGAGCAGCGCAGATCTTTGTGTGCACCTACCACTCTGCTAGTCAGGAGGAGTAAGAGAGACCACACCTTCCCAGGCACAAAACAAAACACAAAAGCAGTCGTAGCAACCCTCCCCAAAACAGTGTAGTATTTGCAAGCAGTACTGGTATACTCCTCTCGCTATCCAGACAAGTATGTAACAAGGAGAAAGTCTGTTTTGTTCATTGGCACAGGTATGTAAACGAAAAAAACCTCAGAAATAAGTTATTTAAAGAGTCATTTATATGGTGGGATGGAGTATTTCAGCACATTCCTAACTCTAGCCCATGCTTAAAATTTTAGTATTTGTATAATTTCCTCCTCAAACATGATTCACCAATCAAGTATTCTAAATGGAGTTCAAAGATGTAGTCATAGATTTGTTTCACATAACCTATAGTTGTCATTAAATACAGAAAAAAATATAAACAATACAGTCATTAATATATACAAACACCTCAAATATTAAAATAAAAATATTTTTAAAAAACAATTATAGGGTCCAGGTACCCCACTGTTTTACAAAAACAAAATACTAGGGATCCTGAAAACCTAGGCTAGACACTGTCACACTAAATCATTTAAGAATAAGCATCATATTTCAAGGCAAGCAACCAAGATCCTCAACTCAGCTGTGCTTAGATGACATTTTCATCTGAAAATTTAATCTGCTTAGAGCTTTGGTATTTGTTACTTTTCAATGTATTTTTTAACCAGAAATAACTTCCCCTACACTCCCTTTGTTTTCGTTATATTTGTATTTCAACAGTGCTGTTGTATATTTTGTTCCCTGAAGTGAAAGGGTTTGAAACAAAAGTATTTTTATATTACATTGTTTTAGATGCTATAAACATGTTAAATAATTATGTTCTTAATAAAATAGGTAACAGTTTAAAAATCCTGGTTTGTCAGAAAACATTGTTTGACTGCAGAAAGCATATAATAATTCAAAACATAATTCAGTAATTACTTCAATAATCTGTAAGATCTTAATGAAACTCGCTTGGTTTGGATACATTTAAAAGTGGCAGAGACAAACATCTGCATTAGAAATCTGCATGGACCAGAAGGCAGACTGATGGATCAGACAGCTGCTGCTGAGTACCTGTAACAGCACCAGAACCTTTCACAGGGGCTTTATTTTGGAAAGCACCACCCTGGGCATTAGCCCATTACCACTGCAGCACAAAATACATACACTCCTGGACTGCATGCTTTGGTTTACTTTCATCCAAACAAACAAAACCTTTCAATCGGTGAAGTCTGAGATTGCTGAAATATGAACCAAAGCAGGGTTAATGGGGACAATCCAAACACTTGCCTCAGAAGTGCACTCCTGACATGTCCAAAAATGTATTCAATATGAACACACCCATAAAGAACAACTGAGCATAGCAAGGACGCAAACACCGTACCTACACCCTAAGGCCAGCTCCCAGCCTAGAAAGAAAATTAACCTTCAGACAAAGAAAAAGAAACCACGGTCCAAATTTCACTGTTGTTTTTTTACGAACAGGATAGTTTTAATTTCACTTTTACTACAAAGTACTGTCTTAGTTGCATTAACACAGGACAAATAGTTCCTTAAATCAATCCCTTGCTACTAATTAAAAAATTAAAAACCACAAGCTGAAATTTTAAAATAACCCTAATTGCCTAAAGCTACACATATAAATTAAAAGGTGACCTGATTATAAGCAGCCCTGGCCTCCCAACAGCTGCTGGGAGCAGCAGATGCAAAGCACTTCTGAACAAAATACGTATATTGAGCATCTTGAACTTTGGTTTCAGGAGAGCTAGCAGAAGCATACTCTGCCCACTCCAACCCTGAAGAAAACCTGTACATGCAGCCAGAGATGAAACCATGCTAGCCCTCAGAAGTCTATCTGTTCCTACAGAGAAGCACCAGCCCTTGCCTTCCCAGGATTTGAGAGACCTGAACATTTAGTAGGGCAAAACATGTGTATTTGAAATGCTTTGTCCCTCTAAAGACTTTTCAGAAGAAAATGTTGGTGGCAAACATCAACTGAGATTTTACAGTATGCATATCTTCCATACAGTAATACAGCTTTTACCATAACTGATCACTTCTCGTGGAGTATGTTTTTGTTCAAAAAATAAAAAGGTTATTACATGGCAGGTCCCATTTGTCTTTAAAATTCTGTCTCCTTCCTTTCTTCTTAAAGCTAGGGTTGGAAAAACGCACCTTTAATAATACACCTGCTGAAACGTCCTGGCTCTAGAAAATACAATTCTGCATAGAGTCAGTGTTGAGAATCTCACCACAAATGCAATTTTGTAAGAGGCAGCCTTGCTTTAGAAGGCCATCTGAATGCTTTACACTTTTATGAGAGAAACTTGCACATGCACATTAAATTGTAATTTAAAAAAAATCCACAACCGCAAAAATGTAAGCATCCTTCCTATTTTGTACATTTCCTAGTCACTCAAATTTATGCAAGCAGGCATCTGGTGAGTGTCTTTTTCCTTCAAAAAGAGCTTTTCACTGCAAACAGATTTTGAAGAGTTCTGGATAGTATGTTATTCATAGTCACCCTGAGTCAGATAAGAATTGGGGCCATTTAATTCCTCAGGCTTACACATAGCTCAAGAACGTTACCATGTAACAGAAGCAGCTAAAGACTACAGTCAGTGAACTTAGAATAAAGATGAGTTGCTTGATCATTATATTCTGTGATATCAAAAAAATCATTTAGAGCAATAGGTATAGATAGGGTTGTGAAGTATTGTAGAAGTAGGTTTAAGACTAAAAACAAGAACAGGAGTTCATTAAAAGGGAGAATGGATGTAAATCATCATATGGGGAAAATACAAGAGATCAAGCCTGCGAGCTCCTGATTTTGTATAACCTGGATACAGCACTGCATAAGCCAAGTCTCAGCAAAAGCTGATGCGTAACAGTATCCACAAATTAACATGTACCTTAAAAAAAGAACATGATTCTGCGACTCACACTTGAAGTGACACACATATTACAAAGGCATTGCTGTATCACTGTAGTTGCATTTATTCAAGGACTTATAGGAGCAGATCCAATTGAAAACAGAAAGGTGAAAACAAGTGGGGGGGGGGGGGGGGGGGGGGGAAGAAAAGAAA
>WTSP01022030.1:0-26935 GCA_025331215.1 Actenoides lindsayi | reverse complement strand
TCTAACTTGCAGTATGCGCGATGTCTCGTTTGTGTAAGACATTATATATAAGAAGAGACATAAAAAGACAAAAGAAAAAAAGAAAAGAAGGGGGGGGGGGGGGGGGGGGGGGGGGTGGGAAGGAAACAAAGAAGAGCATCCAAGTATGTTAGAAAACTTCCATCCGAAATGATCCAGAAAAACCTAAGTCCATAAAGGGATTGTATGCCATATTCATCTTTCACATGTTCTTGAAAATCTGCTTCTTTCTCTTGTGAAATTAAGTTCTGATTCAAACCAGATACACTCAGTTTTGCTCGAATCAAAATCATAAGAGGAAGCAATGCAAGTGTAAGAACTTTTCAGGTATCTGACTAGACTAAACAAGTTGTCCCCTGTCATGTTTCTTCCCCAGTACACAGAACTGATCTAGCCAAATAGATTCTGCAAGCAATACTGGAGCAAGAATAAATTAGTGATTTATGACACCACATTAAAATTCTTAAGTTTCATGAGATAGCCTGTTAGGATTTCTGAAAATGTATCCTCTCAGCCTCTTGCAGCTGGCAAAGAAATCTAAGTGTGGACATCCTTTGTACTTGAAGCTTAAGGCAATTAGCCTTTCAATTTAGCTAATTTACTTTTAAACAGAGTTGTGCTTTCAGAGCTACAAAGTAGTATTATATATAGTACACAGCTGTAGGTGAGAATGTGCAAATCTTTACTCAAAGGAAATAAGCTGTGGTTATCCTATGAATTAGTGATGGTTACATGAAGCATTCTTTTCTTGAGCGCTGGTCTAAACTTCTGCAATGACCATTCCTAATTAGTTGATACTTCAAAGAACCACAATGCTGGAAATGTAATTAGACTGCCATTCCTCTGTGGATCTGTGCCAGGTAAGCAAAACAAAAAATGTATTTTAACAACTTGAGTATGGGCAAAGAGGATTTTTCTGGTTTAGCCTTTGGTAATAGTCAAATGAGTTATGGAAGACACAGGAACAAGTAGAAAAATTAACTGGCTTTCTACATTGTTACATTTCAAAAAAGTCCATTCAGACAACTATGGGGAAAAAAAAGAGAAAATGAGGTACACCCAAGACTGAGCCTTGTGCTGTACACCTCTTAAGGACCTCCTATGGGAAAAACTATCTGTGCAGATGGACCAGTGAAGTCTGCATGCATGCCATAAGAGCTGTGGTCTTGCAATGAAATAAATACAATTCCATAGTTCCTCATCTACACCATAACACACATACACACACAAACCAACCAACAAAAACCCCAACAGATAAAACTATCAGCTAGGATACCTTCAAAGCATTATTTAAAAAATGCACTTGAGATGCTTTTGAGAAGTCATATGACCTCTCTCATATATTTAGATAGTATTTCCTAAACATAGATAAACTATCAAGAGACATATGGTTTGTACCATCTGGGAAACAAGTTCTATTGGGATACTGTGGTGAACAGCATATGCATAGTGCCTTGTATGCGGTATCCTACAGTGTCAAAAAAGCACTAGAGACTACTTTGAAGCCAACCTTGAAAAATCTCCCATATGTTTAAGGGACCAATTTTCTTTCAGACGATGTGTTCGTCTTTCTTTCAGCACAAATCAAAACAGAACTGCCATGTTTAATCTTCATCTTGTTCAGAAATTCCTCGAGGAGGTATCATTGTCCACAATATTTCCACCTGTCAAACTATTTATTAACCATCCATAGACATCTGATCAACTCTGACTTATTTCTTTCATCTCTGCTCACAAAACACATAGAATGTTTTAATTCTAAGTTACAGTAAAAACTGGATGGTTCAGAAAAATGCATAGATTTTTTTTTTTATGCCTTGTGACAGATAAAGAATATTCAGTTAATCATGACACACAGACCAAACTGGGTTAAGTAGTTTTTTAGCCTGTATTTTGATGCTGGTTTATCAGTGTGAAGAGGAATAGGAAGTCAGCTTGCTATTCCTGTGCATGAAAAGTTTTGAATGGTGTAGTATGACAAATGGCTAACAGTCTCTTCACTAACATATTTTAGAGTATTTAACATTTGAATGAGATTCTCTTTAAACTACAAAAACAGATGGTTGTTTCACAACACAAACATTAGCTGTTCAGTTCAAGGTAATTCAGAAAACTGAAAACATTCAAGTAGCTAGTATTTTGCTTTGTTCTACCAGCCTTTAAACTGTCTGTGTTAAAGACACCTGAATTTAGACCTACTGTACTAGACTGTGAGCTCAGCTAAACTGGAGTAAATAAAAATCACTCTTGACTTAGATTATCATAGACTGTGATTGCACATGTCCGTGTTTGTATCTAGATCTAATTATAAGGCTGATCCTTTCCTCTTTAGCCCCCATACATAGAGATTTCTGGCATTCTTAACACTAACAAGAATAGATTTATACATCAACTTATTTGTCAAAGAGATTTATCCTCATCTGGCATAAAACATCTGATTCCTCTCAAGAAGGTTTATCAAGTTTGAAGTCCAGACAGCTACCTTGGATTATTCTGCAAGAGGAACAGAAAGTTCTCCAGCATTATCATAACATGGTTTTGCTTGATGAACCATTTGACAAGTTGGTGCCTTCTACTGGGGAATGTGTAATTAAGCCTTACCTTCTATTTACTAACCTTCAGTTACCTTGCACTCTAAGTACTCTTACCTAATTGTAAAGCAATACCTAGATACCTGAAGTGTCGAACACATAGTTGTATATGTTATCTTTGACTTTTGTCCACCCCTACCATGTGCATAAGTCTATCAGAGAGAACAGGCCTGCCAGAAAAATGCTACTCAGCTCCCTTAATTCTCTTCACCAACAAGTCTGTTGAATAATTCCATACAACATTCCTGATAACCACATTGCTATAACTAGTGTGTTGTCTGCGCTACATTCAATCAGGTACCTCACAGTTTAGTCTTTGTGTTTTAGTGTCCCCAACAAAACAAAGCCCATGACATACCAAAGCATCACTGATTGTCAGTATTGAGTCATATTTACATTTTATTTCATCCAGGAACTCCAGTTTTCTATCAAAGACCTAAACACCAAATATTCTGTATTTCTAAAGCAACTCCCAGAAAGGATAAAAAAATCCCACAATAATACAGACAGACTTAAATGAGCTCTTTAAAGGACAAAACCAGGATTAACACATCTCACCAAGTGCCAAAATGCCAAGGAGACAGCAAAAAAAAGGTAATTAAAAACTAAGCAAGATGCTTTTTAAAGGTTAAACATGTGAAAAGTACAAGTTATTTCAGTAGTACCTCATAGAATCATAGAATGGTAGGGGTTGGAAGGGACCTCCAGAGATCATCGAGTCCTACTCCCCTGCCAAAGTGAGAACATCTAGGGCAGGCCACACAAGAACAGATCCAGGCAGGTCTTGAAAGTCTCCAGAGAAGGAGACTCCACAACCTCTCTGGGCAGCCTGTTTCAGTGCTCTGTCACTCTCACAGGGAAGAAGTTTTTCCTCATGTTGAGGTGGAACTTCCTGTGTTTCACCTTGCTACTATTATCTCTTGTCCTAACACAGGGCACCACTGAAAAGAGACCAGCCCCTTCTACTTGACACCCACCCTTCATATACTTGTAAACACTAATAAGATCCCCTCTCAGTCTTCTCCAGGCTAAACAGCCCCAGGGCTCTCAGCCTTTCCTCATAAGAGAGATGTTCCAGTCCCTTAATTATCTTCACAGTTCTCCGTTGGACTCTCTCTAGTATTTTCCTGTCCCTCTTGGACTCAGGAGACCAGAACTGAACACAATACTGCAGATGTGGTCTCACTAGTGCAGAATGGAGGGGGAGGAAAACCTCCCTCGACCTGCTGGCCACACTCTTCTTTACGCACCCCAGGGTACCATTGGCCTTCCTGGCCACAAGGGCACATTGCTGTTCCATGGATAGTTTATTGTCCACCAGGACACCAAGGTCCCTCTCCACAGAGCCACTTTCCAGCAGGTCTACCCTAAACCTGTACTGGTATATGGGGTTGTTCCTCCCCAGGTGTAGGACTCTGTACTTATCCTTGATGAATATAATTATATACTCCTCAAAAAGTAGATGAAAATTTTAAAAAGCTTCATTTTTCCAAGTAGAAATGAACAAAATGAATTTTCTTAAGTGTTTTCCCATTTTTGCCCACTTTCACAATCTGCTTCCTTTAGACTAGGAAACTGTATTATTAATTACTAATTTAATAAACTAAATTGAATTATATTGACTCTAAGATAATTTTCTAAGACTATTTCCTACATAGCTAAACTCCTACAAAGTTACTACATTGGGTTTTTCACTTGGATACAATACTTTGAAAGATGCAAGTATTCTTTTAAATCAAAGGACTCCTTTTGTATCCTTCCATGGGAAAACCATCTACACTGAGTAACATAAAACCTTTATTGGATGCAGCTCCACAAGATTTTACAACTCAGAAGAGTTGAAAACAAATTTGTAAAAGAAAATTGATGTAGAGGATAATTTGAACCTGCCTTCAACAATAAAAGGACCCCCACCACAATTAGGATTTTTTAAAAGAATAAATTACTTCTGTATGTTTTACAATCATCTCTTAGAATATAAGTTATCTTAATACCCACTGTTAAAGCAAATAACTTTTAACTCATAGGAGAATGGGTACAAGATGTAAGGTACTTACAGTGAAGCGTCTATTTTAATTATAAAAGAAATAAAGGTTTAGGCATGAACGTGCACGAATAAAGATCAAAACCCACTGACATAATGGGAGATTCCCACAGGGTATTTGTACCTTCCTGTTGCTTTATCTTCCTTGAGCATAATCACATTTGAGGACTAAATAAAGCTTTAGCCACAGGAAGTAAAAATCATTTCCTACCTTTCTTAAAAACATCAAGAATTCACCAGAGCATAAAAGAAAGCCACAACAGAAAGCCAAGCATAGTAGATAGCCGTCTTGTTCATATAGCCTAGGTCTGACAATGTTAGGAGCTGAATATAAGTTGTACTGGAGACCATTAATTCAGGATAAAGTCTAATAAGGCTGCAAAATAGCTCTTGGACACCAGAGCAAGAACTTTTAGGACTGTGAGAAAATAATGAACAAAGAACAAGCTACAGTCAGAAATACTGTGAAATTGAGACACAACAGCTTGCTTGACAGCACTAAGAATATGAAGAAAAGAAAACCCTGCAAGCATGATCAGTGGCAGTGAACATCAGTCCCGAAGCACTCCTAAAAAGATGGTCCCAGATTAGCCATGCAGAGGAGACTGTCAATGTCCATATAAACTATTGATTCTCTTTTGGGAAAAAATAGGGAAAGCAGTGTTCCCTTATAGTACAAACATAAAGAAACATAACATGTTTTTTCTTATTAAGAACTTTATATTTCTGATCAATTAAAAGAAAATTACCGAACTGGTAGTGACAGACCATAGAAACAGGCAAGTGGATCACCTAGTTTGAAGTCACCTGCAGGGGAAGACCATGTTAAAGTTAGCATTGCCTTGAATGTAACCATTCACTTCCCATTTTCCTTGTTTAAAGGAACCACGGCTAAGCATATTCTGTCCTGATACTGAACTCAGAGAAGCCTCTGGTGAAATCGAAGATACGGTCACTTACTAATTCCTCCCACCCATCTACAGACTTGCACAGACCTCTTCTAAACTTGAGGTGACTGCCAGTCACCTCAGGCTTTAAGCAACTGCTGCCTGCAAAATCCATTCTGAATACCTCTTATCCCATATTAAAATATGTCTTTCCATTCATAAAAGATGAGGCAGCCTTTTGCTAGTTTTGTTGATATTTCACTCCCTGATCCAGAAACAGCACATGCATGTGCTTCCATGTTGCAGATAATCCACATCACCCTCCCATCAATTTAAAGCCTGTTAGAGTGACTGCATTTGCTCAAACAAATTTGACAAACATTCCTCATTGCTATGCATTCCAGACAGTACAAGTGTACCATTGCATTAACCTAATTTGGGTTTGATAAACTTTTGGACATACCTCTAACCTTTACGTTTTAATTTTAAGCTGAGGAGTAGTACTTGAATTAAGAATTCATATGGGGTTTTGTTTGGTTTTCTTCCCTTTTATTTATTCATTTGCATAAAATCTGTATACCATTTACATATCATACTTAGGAAGCAAAAACACTTGAAGAGACACAGATCCTATAGTCCCCCTACCCCAAAACCTTTGTACCAAAGAACCATTGGCAATTCCAGCAGCACTAAACTGCATAAACTTTTTAAGTCCCACACTCTTGTAGATATTCTACACCAGGCATCTTGAAAGTGCTGAGAAAAAGAATAGTCAAGCCAGCTATTTGAATCACTAAAGTAGATGCCATTTTATTAAACTGTTGTTTCATACCTGTTTCAGAGGATACATAGACCAGATAAGTGCAAATAAAACATACTTTAACAGAAACCAAACTGGACAGCTTAACTGCAGTATAAAGCAAATTTCACAATAGATGCATATGTCATCCTTTCAAAGATGTTTGTACTTGATACCACCCAGAGCTTCCTATGGCACCAGATTTACTAGCTAACATACTCTATATAAAGAACCTGTCACATAAATGACAAGTGATGCTTCCAACCAAAACTGATCTAAAAAGTACTTTTGAAAGCACCTGTGTCTGAAAGAGAGGCTTGGTGCATAAAGCCACGGACAAAGAGGATGAGGGAAGTAGTCTATGGGTATCATCATGGTTCACACTTCTGTCTGTGCATCCCCCACCTTGGGGAAGCGATAGTGGGAGTAGAAGAGGGCCGGAAGATGTGCATTATTACTCCTGCATCTGGAACAAAACTATGGGTGTTGTTTTGCAAGTCATTTTACACCTTTGTGTCCAAATCATCCCCTTCCCCTCATTCATCAACTCCAACTACACTGCCAAAGCAAGGGCATATTTTATAGCATGCATTTGTGCTCGTTACCAGCATCAGGTATGATCTGGGGCATCTAAACATCAGCTCTGACACAGTACCTATGAAACAGAAAATACCTTTTTTAAACACAAAAGCACCAGGATTAAAGGCCTGCCAAAATAAGGGCCATTCAAGTTCACCAATGTCCTGGTTTGAGTGACAAAACTAAGGAAGAATCACCTCATACCCACCCATGTTACAGAGGTGGGCCTGAGGCACACAATTCAGCTTTTGCTGATTACTGCATAAAGTGAGGAGCTCGCAGTGTTGATTGCATACCAACTGCCATGCTAACAAGCAGTGTCTTCCTTCGGACATTTACAAACATCAGGATGCTTATTCATGACAGTCCCACATATCATCTGCCATCCCAGATGGTGACTGGTGGGATGCCGATTTTGTCCTAAGGCAGCTACCACCCACCAAGACAGTATATGCAGGGCTAAACAAAAAGCATGTGCCATCTGCTGTCAAGTTTATAAGACTTTTTGAGACATGCTAAGTTACTTGTAGTTTATTTTAGATCAGACAGGTCAGGAGGCTGTAGCTCTCTAAATGTCCAATAAAAGGAGGGTAAATTGCACTGTAACAGACATGCAGGAAATCAAGAACAAGTCACAACATGCTGCTGGGCCCACCTCTAACACCATGAGAGCAGCTAAGAATTCTCACTGTGATCAGTGGCAAAGATCACAAGCTCAGAGGGAACCTGAGACCAAGAAGCAAGATGAAATTCTGCAGAATTTATAGATTTTTTGGGGTTGAAGAAATTTTTGAAATTTTCTTTCTTGCTGACAGGACATTTTTTTTCTGCCTCCTTTCCCTGAATCTCTCTACTGCTATAATTTTGACAGCTGTTCTCCATCTTATGTTTTCTTGCCCAGCTCCCTCTTTTCTGGCCCCCCTATCTCTGTAGACTCTTATTCTCCTGCTCATGTGCTGTCATACTATATACATACAGAGGAAAGAAAAGTCAATTAAAAAGCAGAACTACTGTAACATCTTCTGCCTGCCTCACAAATAGCATAAACTTCCTCTTACTTGCTTCATCTGTCATATCCATTTATAGATGGTTAACAGAGAATACAGCAATTTCCCCAATCTGGGGGCATTAAGCACTCAAGTAACATAAAATAATTCTACACATTCTTCTTAAATCCTCTAATTCAATCCTTTTGTACATTGATAAAGATCTAAAGTGAGCAGAGAAAACAGAAAAACACATCCACTGCTGCATTTTCCCAAACATTTCCAGGTCACCAGTTACATGAACAACTTTCACCGAGGCAGGGAATTAACCCTTGTACAAATATAAAGGTTCTATCACTGTCTGCACAGCTGGAGGAAAAAAAAAGTATTGCTTAAGCTCATCCCTTAAGAAGGGGAATTTCAAAACATGTCCAAATTGCCTTTAAACCGTTAACATCAGAAAAACAGGACACAAAGGAGAGAGATCATGAAGGTTTGTACCGCACAGTAATAAGAGAAGGGGGTGCAAAGGTCTCTGTGGGGGCTCAACACTGTGAGAGCCCTGGTGCTACAGCCCACACCAACATGGCTGCATCAGCACAGATACTACTGGAAGCCCAGCAGCAGATGCTGAAAGAAGACACCTCCAGCCAGCATGAGTGCATCACCTCCCCCAGCATTCATACTATGTGGGGCAGAGACAGGGCAGAAGAACAGAATACACCAGTCACCTCCAAATCACAGCTTAGCTCTTAAGAAAAGATAGGGACGATCCAAAGAAAGAAAACCTGGAAAAGTACATGCAAAGATAAGGGTTTGACATTCCTCTCCCTCCATACAAGCAACCAGAGGCAACAAAGGGCACAAGGTAGAGTTTCCCCACACTCCTTAACAAAATGTTTCCTTACTCTTTAAATGACTGTTAGTACAACTGTCAGTTGCTTTAAATCATCCCAGGCTGCTTCCTCTACTGCAGAGACCACAAATACTACTCTATGCAGCCTACTGCTGCTATCTGCAAACACATGGCTTTATTAAATGTCCACATAATCATAAAAGTAATTAAAATGCAATACCACAATAAGGTTATTTAACACAAAAAGATCCAACTAATAAAATTATAAAAGTTACAATTATTCTCATACTGCTATTCTGCATGGAAGACAATTCTGGCATCTCCTTAGGAATATAAACATTTTTCCACCTTTCATTTTACAACTCTGAATCTGAAGTCTTCACAGAAATTCAGGCATACTGCTCCCATAAAAAGTAAACACATCATTTTGTGAAGGGATAAACTTCTGATGAAGGCAGTCACACTGAAAATTGGCCGTTAATCTCCTCTGAATAAATATAACCCCCAGAAAGATGGAAGTGTGAGCAGAATATGGATTTTTTGCACTTGAAAATGCTGAGATGAACAACAAAAAGCTTTTACTTTAGCATTTACAGCTGAAGTTATCATTCAGCAGCCCATTTTACTCTGAGATATTTCTCTCCAGTCATTTACTTTTCAAAGCTCTTTGTGAATTTAAGATTGCAGTAAAGCTAACTTTTATACTTATTCCACTAGATCTCTCTCCCTTGTCCAAGCTGTCACATTCCTTGAAGACATTTGGTAGTTTTTTCAACTTCCTAAACATTTTATTAAGAAAACAAAAATTATGGGTTTTGCAATGTATAGAGAGTTGACTTCATAATGTTAAACATCCTTGTGATAGACAATTCCTCTAATAGATCCCCTAATTAATGAAGAACTTGCTCTCTTACACTACCTTACTAGCTGACCTGTGCTCAAATTATACATTGCTGAACAGCAGATAACTGAACACAATTTCTGTGAAAAGACAGTTTTAAACACACTCACTGCCTTAAAAGATCTAGCGGATTGAATATGCCTCCTGTGTTGACATCACAAACATAACATTTTGAAACATCAAACACGTGGAAAGAAAAACTAATTTATCAGCCTGATGTCTCTCTTGCTTATGACACTCCACTCAGGGCTTCTAGCTTTCAGAATTTTATCTTGCAGTATTAGGCATTTTTCTTAAGCCTGGCTCATGCAGTCATAAAAATCCCTAGGAACTCTTAGCTTTTTAAATATCTCTCTAATCCTTGCAGAGATGGCTGAAAATATGAGCCCTAAAGGCTAACAAACTAGAAGAGAATTAAAGAGAAACCAATTTCAATTCTTCTTTTAGGACCTGACAAGTTTTTTGAATGTTCAGAGCTGACAGTATTTCTGGCAGGTAGGCAGGACTGTTGAAGTTCTCACAGCCATGCACTTGATCAAGTCCTGCACTGCTGCTATTTAGTGCAGCAAGAAATACAAGACTTAAAAAAAAAAAAAACATTTAAAAAATTACCTCCAAGTCCTCATGTACCTCAACCAGGACAAAGCACCAACAATCAGACCTGTATTTGGCCATGCAATGTTTTCTAGGCACTTGTTCTGGGCCAATGCTGTCTGTGGCTTTAAAGTTTCTATTTCTCTGGTGTGTATAGTCCATAAATGCATCAGAGGCAGGTGTTTCCCCTTACCCCATGTTCCCACAACCTCTTTCTTCCCTTAGCCTTTATTTTCCAGGATTAAGGAAGTCTCCCCATATAAAAACAGGATCTCCTTTTCCCCTACCAGAATGCTTCTCCATGCCTGTCTCAGTCTGAACTCATCACAAGCAATAATCAAACCAGTTCCATGAACTGGTCTGATGAGATGGAGACTCATCAGTTTTGCAATCACAGTGTTAATGCTTCCTCATCCCTAAAAAGCAGGAAGGTTAGGCATCGTTAAATCAATTTTTTGGTTATATCATGTTTCATTAGGCATAGCAAATAACTGGCAAGTATCACTGAGAGTTCTCAACTACTGTATTACATTCAATTTATGCTAAATGGCCAATTTAATAAGTAACCCAAACTGTCAATTAAATGCCACTTTATTGTTTAAATATTTATCAGTCCTTAGCTAAGACATGAACAAAGAGAGCCCAGTTAACTGTCAGCAAAAACAGACTGCCATTTGCCACAGGAAACCACATGTGAAAGCAGAGTTCAGAGATCCCACAAGATACCCTTGCAAAGAAATGGATATTAAGGACTTAGTTTCTAAAAATACATTTCCAAGCAGGTGCTCACCAATAACTTCTGTCCCAAGTAAAGTTATCCTAACTGAATTTTTAATTATACTGTAAATCCGAAGGACAAGATCCATACCTACTTACACTTGCTATAGCATTTTAAGTGTGTCTACATCATGAGTACAAAACACGACCTCGGTACTAATGACGCCATTTTTACTCTCAAAACAATCTCAGGTACAGTACACAGGCTCCTTCCATAAGGGCATATCTTATCTAGATTATCTGAATAAAACCTGAATAACAGTTGAGGAACGGTTTAATCATGCACATTTTCTTGATGCAAAGACAGATAAGATAAAACAGTATCATTTTCAAGGACCTTAACTTTTTTTCTTGATTCTGACTGCTTGTGTGTAAACAATAATTTAGGATCACTTGATCTGTTCTTTTGCTGACCCACCCAAACAAAACAGGCAGATGGACCAAGGAACCACAAAGTAATTACTTTCCTTTTCAGTCATTCATTAGATTCCCTTAATAAAATAATAAATATTTCAGGGTAAGCACAAATTTTTAGGGACTACTTAAAAGAGAACCTGAAACTTTGCAAAGTTCTTACTGCAACAACAACCACAACAAAAGTAGAATAGCCCCAACACCGAATGCATTCAAAAATATAGACTAATTTTTTCATTTCACATCCTAAACAATGTTACATTGTACTCCTAAAGAGCTGCCATTTCTCACTCTCAGAATTTCATAATTTCAATGTTACATGATGCAATTACCATTTTAAAAAATATATACATAGACCCTCTGAAATAAATTAAATTTGTGTAGTGTGCTTTATTATCAGTGATAAGCATTTACTTGCCATTCTTAGGCATTAACTTCAGCAAGCATTCTGGAAACAAGTTCATATGGAATACCTGTTATTCAGTTTGCCTTTGGTTGTTTTTTCTGTTGTCTGGTGTTTTATTTTTTAAATACTTAACTAGACTTCATACTCTCTTGATACAAGACATGAACAAGGAAGAACATCAGCTGATTTTACTAAACCAAATCACACTAACAATTTACCCTACTGCAGAACACTGAAATAAAACCACTGCAAATTCCCCACTAGGAATAAAAATCTTAGTGAAGTCATTTACTGAAAGTAGGATAGAAATCTAATCAAAGACAGCAGTATGGAATAGCTATATTCTATATTGGAATCATGAATTATATTTCAAATTAATTCTTGTGCAAGAGAAATAGTTGGGAACAAATAAATTGGTGTCCTAAAACTCTGTTGAAGAGTGAACTCATTTGGGAACTACAGCTGTTGTGCTTTAGAGATTTGGATTAAAATCCATCATTATCTTTCAGTTAATACTCTTTCATCGACCAATCAGCAGTCATATGGTGTTTACCAACCCTGGTCACTTAACCCACTTGAATGGCCTTTGTGCTATAATTTGTACTTCAATACAATCAGATTACTTCTAATCTAAATGATTTGTGTCCTTTATGGGACAGATAAACACTAATCCCAAGGTTCCTAAAACATAGCAAGCCTAAACAGTGCCAGCACTGCATCCACTGTTTGCTGTTTTAATACAATATTTCATTCAAGTTGGGAAATACGTTATTTGATCATACTGACCCTGTCTTTAGATACTCATTCCAAATTTCTTATATAGAAAAGAAGGAAGATTTATCAGCAAACACCACCACTCACAGAAACAAAATCAGCGGCAAAAAATCAATATGCTCATACTTAGATACTACTTCTTGATCAAATTATTTCACAGGAAATTTATTCTTCTAAAGTAGACTAAGCAAGAAGGTTTTAAAATTCCTTATTCGGCAAGAAGTTACACATGGTAGTGGCCCACAGTCCCCAGTTCTCAATGTAAGAAGTCCATCTCTTCAGAATGGTTTTCCAGGGATTCAGCAGTTAAAGTGTCCTCAATCATTCCTGTTCTTCAGTTAGGCTTGGGTGACGCTTGGAAGAAATTGCACTACAGTCCAAGTCTAACATCTAATTACATTAAACAGTAATACGCTTAGGCTCTGATCTCATAAATGCTTCTGCACAGGAAGATGAGAGAGCATGCAACAAGCTCCCTAGAAAAGGGGGGAACCCACAGTTGCAAATATATTTGCATGATTGAAGCCAGGTACATCAATGTATCTGTACCCCTAAAAATGTCAGAGTCAGGAACAATTAAATAGTACTTGGTGACAAGTATGCAAACACCTTTCTACAAAAAAATATTATCAGTGTTACCCTGTTATATTCAGATATATATTTCTTACCTAGAAAAACATGTAACTAAAAGGCCAACTCCCTGCAAAACATATAATTTTGTAATATATAACTGCTCATACCGCAGGTTAAACCAGGATGAGCCTGGCTTTCTTTCCTAAAGAAAAATTAAGATGCTGCATGATCTTAATAGCATCTGTAGCTATTACCTTACACAACTTTAAACATGTTTAGTTACAATGCCTCAGTATGGGTGCTTATATTTCCTATTAACTAAAACCCTTTTCTAGTTGATGACCTGAAGTAGCAAGAGAAAGTTATTTTCTTATGGTATCCTTATTCCCATTCAGAGCCACTCTCAGTAGATGACCTCAGGCTACCTCATAGTGATGAGAGCTAACACACATGCAGAGAATCAGGAACCACCAGCATTGCCAAAATTTAGTTTACAACTGAGACATAAGCCTGATGCATAAATCTTTAAAAAGCCTCCATCCAGATTTGAGACGAGTGAGGCAGATCAATTTACGTAGCAGCACACAGGGCATGAGGGGGATTGCTCTATGCAATTTGCCATTCTGGCAGTGAGTACTTCCAGGATTATTCAGTGAGTGTCACATATATTCTTTATTCTGGAAAAGTCTCTTCTAACGATCCTTGCACTTTGAGCAAGATCCCTAATACACACTACAAAACAGCCTCCTTGAATAGTCTAGCAGAAATTACAGCTTGTTTGAGATTTCCCAGAAGTTACAACAATCTCAGAAGCACTGGGAAAGCTTCTCATAATTCACTTCTGAACTATGCAAGCTAACATATCACCAAATAAAGAGTTTAAGAGGACTGATCTACCTTTCCAAGAGCAGTAACCTTTGCTTCTTGCTGATTTCTCAAGCTGTGAGAAGCCTCAGACTGTTGCATAGTTCCTCAAATACTGTATTTGTTATGTTAACTGCAATCATGAAGTAAGCACAAACTGCAATTGTAAAATGGCAAGTCACAGTTTCTCTTCTACTGACATTTAAAAGAATGATTAGAGTCCAATGTCCAGGAGCCAAAGATACAAATACAATGACCCACACAGCCCACCTTCACGATTAGACCCACTGCCAGTGCTTGGAGACACTTGGAAGAGAGGTAGTGTTGTTATTTTTTCCCCAGATACCTAAAAATTCCCAGACCAGCTGTCCCAAAGACTACAATCTGTTCCAGAACAAGCAATATCACCCATCAGGGAAGCAGGTAGCAGTCTTCACTTACCATGTTGACGGTATCATATAAACTGCAAAGGTACCACATAGTTCTCTGAAGGTTAACTGACATAAATCCAAACTTCACAAGGAGGGAGAGAGGGAAAAATGGACCTACAGATATCTCAAGACAGCTCTCCTGTGATCCATCAAAGGCTCTAACCTTTGTGGCTCCATAGAGATAGGACTACAGACTAAATAAGGAATGGACACTTACTGGAATATGTAAGAAATGCCTATAGATTCAGAATGCAATGTCTGTGTGTGTTTGTTTCCCACATAGATGCTAGAAACAGGTATACCTGTTAAGTTACTGCACTCTTGGCAGAAGGTAGTAATTCTTGAACTTAAACTATGCAGCTGCACAGCAAAATAAAAAGAACCTCTCAAGCCATTCCTGTATTTCAGAAGACTCCCCCCAGCAATTTCTGAAAGCAGCTGCCCCAATTAGAAGCCTAATGATTTGTGGAGATCAAAACAAGGCTGAAGTCACTTAATTTCTGTGATATCCCTGACTTTTATCCCCTCCCCACTCTAGAAGACACACTTAGGCCACTTAAACTATTAAGAAACCAGAATGATCTAACTTTTTACCATACTGTAGTCAAGAATATCTGAACCACCATATCAAAGATGTTGTAAAGACAAATGTTCTGAAGCTAACGGAAACATAATATTACTCTTAATACCTGAGATTTCTCCAGTTATAGCATGCAATTATCTTCTTCAAAAAAGTTACTTAAGTAGCCAAAGTAGCCATTTGGAAAAAACCCTCCCCAAATCCCCTTAGCTAACAAAAACAGTTGGCCTGCTAAGGGTTTTCCACCCCGTTACTGGAATTAAATCCTGCTGTGATACTACTTCTCTAGTATCAAGAAAAAGTTAGAGCTAGATTCTGATTTTGTGAAACAGTTGCATTTCATGTCAGTTTGAGCAAGAAAGATTACACCTGCATTTCTATTCTTACCTGCTATTTTTATACTTTATGGAAGAGCCACATACCCTTCTCGCTCCAATGAATTGTATATGTGACAAGCAAGCAAACAACTGTAAGTCACAGCAACACAAACTTTTACATCCTTGCTGTAATAAATGATAAGATGCTTACAGCTGCTTTCTCCTCCTCTGGCACTCCAGTCACCTAGCTAGGGGAAACCATTAAACAACTAGAGGTGTGAACCCATTCTACATCACTACTCCATTAAGTCATGTATCATTTTTACATAGGAGTTAGGAAGCTATAAATCATGTGAGACAGAATGACAGCTAATTAAAGGGTCAGCTAAGCATATAATTTTGCATTGTTGCATGAGAGAACTAGTAAAATTGGCCACATTTTGTACAAAATATCGTCAAATATTAAGAGACATTTCAAGCAGGTGGGCATTTTCTTCTAAGAGGTGGGCCTTACTATCTGAAAGACACAGATACCTAATTTCCTAGCATGGAAGCCCTATGGAACCCTGAGTCAGCCTTTTTTTTCTTCTTTAGTAACAGGTTTTACTCTGCCTCTCACACATGTGTTGCTGTGCAGTCTTTATATACAGTCTTTGAATCCAGTCAATGTTTTTTCCAATTAGAGCAAACTCCCATACTTATAAAAACAGAAATTCACAACCCAAGAAATTTCTACATGCACTAAGGCAAAACATTAATTAAATGCCCCTAAACCTAGCAGTTAAACTTAAGCGTTAGCACCTCAGGCTATTTACTAGATTCCTTTGCCAATAGGGTATGGTTCACTTAAGAAAAAAAAAAATCTATTTCCTGATACCAGATTCCTCAGATGATGCAGTTGTGTGGTAAAAGATCTTGTCTGAAGGGTTAGAGGTAAATCTAATGCAGACATGTTAACTGAAATATATATATCTTTCACAACCCATGAAGAGTTTTAAGTATGCATAATATTACTGTGACACCGAGAGAATCTGTTAGTAGGTGAGAAATCCATTACAGCAAGGCCATATAAAAAAAAAAAAAAACCAAAAACCAGCATAAGGATGATCCTCTAACTCCAAGAGCTTTTTCTAGAAAGGATTTTTATAGAGGTATGGATATATGGTTTATTTTTATTCCTTCTTCACCTTCTTTTTAGTGATCTAATAACTTTAGCTACTAAACCAATTCATCAAATGCAAGAGAATTAATCTAACAGTAACTATCTACATTTTAAAACATACATATTCATCAAACTCAATGATGTGTAACTGCAGGGAATAATCAAGTACTTATATGGCAGTCTTATACTCCATTGTTTGTAACTTTGGTTTCCCACCAAATACCTTAAAACAAGGAAGAAAAAAAAATGTTTTTCCACTATGAATGCATACACACATTTGACAATTAAGCTTTAAAAATAAAAAGCATTCTTCTTCTATTTTGCTGAAAGCAGAAAAACAAAAAAAAAGGTATGTGATTTTTTTTTAAAAAACCCAACACTTATTTCAGGCTCGACTGACTGGAAAAGTGGCTTAAACATTTTTATTAAAAAGGGGGCAGCATCCATCTGAAGATTCCCATTTTACTTGGGTATTTCAAGTATCGCAGTGAGTTGCTGGCCACTCTAGCAATTTGTAGAGCTAGGCTGCAATCAGGAAGGGGAACATGACTCAGATACACAACTAGGTCAAATACTAAGCTCAACAAGCCAACCAAAGGGTCAAGAAATTAGAAAAGCCAAGAAATACAACTACTGAAAGGCCAAAGACCAGGGTATTAAGCTGCCTGAGGGGACAACAAAGAGGCAGGTGTGAAGGATGACCAGGAGCGGCAGGGGCCAGGCAGGGCTGCCTGCAGTCAGCCCACGAAGCTACAGCTCACTCTCCTGCGACCTTCAAACCTGAAGGATCTCAGGTAATCTCACGGAAGTTTTACATCTTCACATTGTCCTATTAACTCTCAGAAGCATTTGGCAGTACTCTCATAAGTGAATTATCTGTCTACAGGTTTTGGAAAAACATAAAGTACTAAACCTAGTAACAAGCATTCTAGGGGATTCTGACAGTGCTTAGGAAACCACTGGTGTCCGTTTTTGAAAACTAGCCTATTCAGAAATGCAAGCTGAAACAATCCTTTGTAAACAACATAAAATACTTTTGTAGCCCAAAGCCAGTAATTTTAATATATATCTGTTTTTTGCAACAAGTCATTGACATTGAAGGAATTTGAGGGTACTCATAAAGTGGAAAAAACAGCATGGCAGTAGCAATATAACAGTAAATGACAGGAACAGATTCAAAATATATATATAGTCAAAAATACATAATCAGAAACATTCAAAATTTTGATGTCAAAATGTGATCTCCAGCTCTGTAAAAACAAAACATCATATTAATATTACAAACATATTTATACAGTAGTAGCATACAAAAGCAAATCTGCAAAGACACCCATGGTCAGCATGTAACATGCTATTGACTCCTAACTCCCCTTGACAGTTCCCATAGTTAACTACATGGTAAAATAACCTCTGTTCAACCACATGCAGCACAAGGCAGGAAGCAGCCATGGTGCTGCACGTAGATATGACAAACCCCACACACTCCTGTCAGTCACAGATTCCTCCCAAGCTTTCTATGTCATGTCATCTGGGGTTTAACACCAGCAAGTGTTGTGGTTTTTTGTCATTTTTGTTTGCTTGTTTGTTTTGTTGTTGTTTAAAAAAAAAAAAAATAATAAATTCACCAAATCAGATTAGTATAAATTTTTTCCTCTGAACAAGAAGGAAGTTTTGCTTTCCTTGATCAAGATCTAGATGTCCACTTCAGAGACGGAGAAGAAAATTCAAATCCTTTCTTACAAAACTACAACATCGAAGCGTGATCAATATTCTAATTTAAGTTAAGAAAGGTGAAAACCTTCCAAGAGCTACAAATAACACGTAAGAGAGGTCCAGGGGGTTCCTCCAAGACGACAGTTTTCCAGCTCTTTTAAACTACAACGAACCACCACCAAATTATATGCAGAAATACTGGCTAATGCAAATTCACGGAACTGTTAAAAACAAGCATTACAGCATTCCTGCTTTGTCTACCTCTCACTTTCTTCTCCTCATCCTTTTTCAGTTACATGATAAATTGTAATTATGAAAGGGACAACTGAAACTCATCAAATTTACAGAGTTAAAATATGGCATTGCAACACAGTTGACAATATAAACAAACTATGAAGTTGACAATATAATCTGACATTAGTTCTGTCAACATTTGTTATTAGTGATCATCAATGCAACTTTAGATTTTAAAGCTCCGTTGTCTGATTTCCTGGGCTATTTTTGTGACATTCTTGAGTTGCTGAGACTAATCCACATGCCAAGAAAAGACAGCAGAGTTTGACTTGAAATGTTTTCTCAAACCTGTTTGAAAAAGAAAGAAAATGCCAGTGTAGGTGGCTGTTGTCTGGCCTTTCAGGAATATCACTTGCTCCAGAGCATCTGTCACCTGTCTGCAGTAGAGAAGGGGTCCCAAGCATAGTGGATTTAATCTTACTCAAAGCTAGATAAGTAAAGCTACAGCTGTTTCAGATACTTCTAAAAGAAGAGTGATTTCCATCTCCAAAATTTATTTTATAGCTTTGCAGATAACATATATTAACTTTGAGCAGTTTAATACTATATAGAATAAGACAACAGCACCAAACATCCCTACCCATATGTGAGAGTACTTCATATTTTTCATATTACATATGGGACTAGAAGTGTCCTAACTCCATTTTGGCTGCCCAAAGCCAACTATAATAACGTTCTGCTGCTTCTGATGTCACCTGTCTAAAAGATTGTGCTGAAGTTCTCCAGACTTGGATCTGATGATATCCAAGCAAATACCACTGAAACTCAGACAAAGCACATTAAGGCTCTGAAGCTGCTCCACATAGTAGTATAGAAACACAGAATTATCAGGGTTGGAAGGCACCTTAAAGATCATCTAGTTCCAATCCCTCTGCCATGGGTATGTGGTTCATTTCTTCAATCATGTCAGAAACTCCAGAAGCCAGGCTGTGTATCTAAATAATTGAAAAGCACTGATGAACAACTCAAGATTTACAATGGCTCCTTTGGACAGAATTTCAAAAAGCAAGCTGTACAATCCATAAAAGAAAAACAATAGCTAATAGGCTCTTTAAATCACAACATTGTGTTTTCCCCTCTCCTTACAGACTGGAGATGAATCAAGACAACCAACATAAGTCATAAGAACAGCTATCTCCTGGGGGAAAAAAAAAAAAAAAAAAGGAAAACAAAACAAACAAACTGCCTCTCTGTAGAAGTTGGAAGAAAAGCAGGAGACTGCAAGATAAAAAGATTCTCTCAGGGTTAAGGCATTTGAATGCTGCAGTGCAGAATCTATCTGTATACTGAGCTCCAGCATTGAGCTGCTAATAGTGCTTGGCAAGTTGTTTAAATCAATCCTGCCACAATTACTAACTGCACATGCCTGTTCTGGGAGCCTAACTTGATAACTGCGAACTCTAGTTTACAGAAGTGCTGAATGCTCATGCTGTCATTCATGGCAACAGAAGCTCTGCCATGAACACACACTACGTCATTCCAAGTGTTGACGTACCAGTTCCCACAACTCAAACGGGGCATCTCACACTGCTGAAGAACTCTCTCTGTGCTGAAGAACATCTCCCTGCCTATGCTGGGAGATGGCCATTCATTTATGTCATGGAAGTGCTGCAAAGATTTAATTTTAAACTTTTTTTAAGGTTTACGAAGCACACAGCTACTACAGGCTGAGCACCAGTGAAAAGCCCACATTCACAGAATAATGGAGTGGCAAGCCACTCATCAAGAGACCCAGGAAAAGTCACTTGTCAGTAAGCAAGCATTACCTATCTTGTGCACAAAGCCTGGCAAGACTCTCACCAAAAAAAAAAAAAAAAAAAAAAAAAAAAAAAAAAATTACCCATGATTATACACACCAACAGGCTGAGTTAAGGTTGTATAGACACCACCTTCTGACATTTCCTGATCATCAAATACTTAACTTTGTGACTTCTAAATTGTCTTAATGCTGTTTGATGTCTGTAGTATGGATATTCTTTTTTCTGTTATTATCAAGGAACCAAGTTAAGCATCAAACATGTTATTGACTATGCACAGGCCCCCCAAACTACCAAACACACAGCTCTCTGGCATAGACAGCACCTGCATTGCAGATAACAGACTGCAGAAATGGACAAAGGCAGTATCTTTTCCCATGAAGCTTTGACACTGATTTATAAGGGGTTTTCTTAATTAGTAGCATGTATTAAGTAATGTCATTTTAAAAGAAAAATGAAGTGCATCTAGGCACTTAAATGCATTTGCAGTTCCAAGTCAAAGATTCACCACGCAATTATAAGCAGGTGGCCAAAGGAAGAAATATTATGCAATATTTTTTATTTTTGTCATATGCAGTCATACAAATATAGAAACTAGGTACTCCTCTGCTGGCTTGTATTAGCATTTCTATTATAAAATCCCATGAGGAGGTTCCCGTATCTTCCTCGGAAGTCTTGTTGCACAGGGCAGAGTAAGAACTTTGAGAGAGTTCACTTAATATCTTAAGCAAATTAATATTCTCTGGTATATATCTTGATAATGAGTCTCTATGCTTTATTTGTTTTTTTCCCTGGCTTAAGAAAACAAATATTTTTTAAAGCTAAAAATGATGATAAATATAAACACTGTAAAGTGTAAAACAAGTTACATAAAAGTCACATTATACTCCTTTTCTCCTCTCCTCCCGTTTTCAAGCATGCCGTAATAATGGTGCCTGTCACACCACTGATGCCTAAACTAATTAATCTTTGAAATTCTATCAAATTGTAATAGGACTAAGGAGACCTGATAGTCTGCTGTATTTAAATGGGATGTACTGAGATGTGTCAAATTAAAACTTGAACAGCACAAGCTGTTAAACAGTTTCCTACCATATGCTTAACTTTTTGGTACCTGCACAAGTGTATACAGAGAGAACAACATGGCCTACAGCCATAACCATTTATGTTATAAACTTCTTACAATTTTAGTAATGTTGAGTGGTGTTAAAGATTCAGTAGGTGGCATCCTCTGCTGGGAATCAGCACTACACCAGACACCATTATGTAGATTGATTATGAACCACTTGATATGAGAAAACACTTGTAGGATTTTGGCTACCATGATGGACCGAAAGCCTCACAAGCCACATTAATATCATGGCACTTTACAATAAAATTAACTGAGTCGAAACTTGAACTTCGCTCTCCTGACCTTAACCTTCCAGTCAGGTACAGAACTGTTCTTCAGTGCCTGTAATAAGCAGTTACATAGTTTTCCTTTATACACAAGATTACCTTAGTCTTATAAGGATCAGCTTCCCTGCCACACAGATGCAAGTATTGGGGTGAGTATCATCATATTATCGCAGGGTAGACTAGCTGTGAGCTTTGTGGTTTGTTTGCAAGATGAGACTTTGTGAGACATCTCTTAGTATGATTTGGTGAGCTGTAGGAGACAAGATTACCCTACTTCACATGCAGCATGAATGTCTCAGTTGCAGGTGTGCCCCAAGTCCTCCATACTTTTAGCACTGGCATGCCTGCACCAGTTTGCCAACAGAAAGCCAAGAGTAATGAAACATTGTCCAGTATTTTCCAGAACCATAGCATTTTACCAATACCATAACCTATCATCCTGTCACACAGCAAAACCACCAGGAACAGGTCTAGAAAATGGTGAACCAAGAAGCATACAGATCCTGCATGCTGTCACAGAAGAGAGTGCATTTCACCTATTTGTAAACTGAAACCTATTTATGCAGTCTCTGCTTTCAAGGCAGACTCATAATATTTTAATACCTACGCTACATTACTGAAAAGAATTCATATATATAAAGTGAGCTGAAAAGGACTTTAGACATCTAAAGCTCTACTTGTACTCATGTTCAGCTAATCCACTTCCCCCTTAAATTCTTTATTATAAATATTTAACTACAACAAAAAAAAAAGTTGCTGACAATAAACAAAGTGTTATTGGACAATTTCACAGAGGAATGAAGTATTAGCAAAGTCTTCATACCAGCCTAATGTGCTTGTATACAAATAATCATCAATAATGTAAACAGCACAGTCCTAACGTCCCCTGATGTATATTAGCACCACCTTTCATTACAAGATCCATCTAGAAGTTCAACGGCAGAAAATTGGTAAGGTACCAATATTGATAAGTGAAGGACTGGAACTGCACTGATATAGTTAGATTGGCTTACAAGTCTTCTATTTTTACAAGCCTTGGCAGCTCAGGTTCTCTAATGAATTTTTAACATGCCAATTAATATGTTTATAGAAAGCAATATCAGCTTTCGCTAATACATAAGAAAAATCACAGCTGCATGCAAAATATACAACATGTGTGTTAAGATTCTATGCTTTACATTTGAGAAATTCGAAACAGTAATTGCAAACGATCTGATGAGAACCCTCATCTAGAAAGGCAACACAATAACAGGCACGATTTGTCACTCTTGGAAATACTAGCTCAACTTCATGACATGTGATGCATGGCAGGGGTTTTCTTTTTGGCAAAGACCCTGACCTGCCACTAAGAGTCTCATTGCATTGAAAGATAAAATATTTGTATTTAAAATACTTATTTTTAACTAAAAGTTATTACCAAGTGTTTTGTTATTTTTACTAAGACATTATTGATGCCATAAATTAAGCAATGCTTATTTAATAATATATGCTTTCACTGAATGTGACTGTATTAGAAATACTAGCTACTGGTTTGCAGCAAGAATGATATCAAATTAATACACTGTGCAGATACAATTTCTGTTATAATTCCCCAGTTTTCTCTGTGCATTACATAAAATCAGAAGACAGATTAATTTTATGGGAAAAAAAATCCTTAGGAAAAATTCTCAGTATGTTTTAGTTGGTTTGTTTTAAAAACATTGTTATTTGTTAAATAATGAAAACCATGAAGTTCATACAGTAAGATTATGTATACTCTGTGAAGCTGCAGTGAAAAGAGAAATTTTACCTTTGAAAAGAGCCTGTATGTTTTGCACTTGTGGGAAAAATAACAACAGAAAATAGCCCTTTGACCAACAGTGAAATGGCATCTGTAAAGTTAGGTAAGCAAAGCATCTGGTGAAAATCTACCAACCTATGCAGCTAGAGGGATATTATAGTCACACAGGAGTGTGAAGTTCCTGTAATTCCTTCAACTCCCTGTGCAATCATAAGCTTGAGGATAAATGATGCAAATGCAGTCAATGGATTTGGGTAAATTTCTCCTCTGTTAACTGGGATATTATGGCATTTAACATCTGTCTCTACCTTCACTGCATCAGAGGTAATACGGGATCATATCAGTAAGATATCCACACTTGTATCTTGATGGATGACATACATTATTACACTTTTCTGAATGAAATGCAGCAGTTACAAGACTAAAATATTTATCTGCTACAAGTTGACATTCAAGAACTTCAGTGGTTTTAAGGCATGTAACAACGTGATAGCAGAATTTCAGAAAGCAAGCTACACGGAATACTAAGTCATCTTTTCTTCCCATTAACTACTGGTGACCTAAGCTTTGCAGTGTATTCTAGTACACTAGAGAGAACCTTGCACTCCAGGTCTATACTCCATTACATCTCAACACAGTCTGAACAAATGCTTCAGAATTTGAGACCACCACAGCTGCACCATATGCTCATTTTAAAAATAACACTAATGCCTCATTTCATAAATTCTCAAACTCTTAGAGCAAATATTCTCAAACCACAGTCCCTTGTAATAACCTGAAGAGCAAAGACTGCAGCAATGGTTAGGCATCTGTTATGTTTTATGCAGCAATCCTCATTGCTGCTTGAAATCCGAGGACTTGCAGAGCTAATTAACTAAGAAGCCCCAAAAGATTATCTTCCACAAGGCTTTTTCCTGCTTTTACACTGCCTTATCCCTGAGACCCTGTACTCAAGTAGGAAGCAACCCTCTCAAAACTTAGCTGAAGAAATCCAAAAGAGGAAAAAAAAAAAAATGCAGACAGTTGAGAACAGTTGATTAAGAGTGACCGATTCCGGTGAGAGTACATTTGTCCTTGGTGTGAGAGATCAGTGCACAGACAGAGTGCAGGGGTGACGGACAGCTCCCACTAGGGCCAAAAGAGGAAAGGCAGTCCAATCTCTTCACACTAGCTACTTTTTGTTAATACTTTCTAAGTTTAACAAAACTTCCATTATATTATTTTAAAAAAACACACTTAGCAACTTAATGAAGATATCATGTAAGAGACTATTTCCTTTCTGATTTCTTACTACCTGATAAATTATTTAATCAAACAACAGAGAAAGAAATTAGAAAAGTGACCAATTTTACAATCCGCAGTTTCTCTTCTGCCTTGAGTGTTCACACAGTCACATCATTCCCTGCTCACTAGAAAAGGTGTGAGGAACAGAAAACTCATCTGCTGAGACTGAACAACAGAAAAAAACCCAAAAAGTTTGTGGCCACAGAGGAACACTTCAGCAACTAAAAAGAAAAACCTTGACCCTCCCTCTAAGCAGTCTACTGACCTGATGAGTTGGAAGGATTAGCAAGATTACTTATTTAGAAAAGAAGCAACATAACCCATTCAAATTCATGTAGCTCCAGCTCTGCACTGTGTAGAGACACCCTTTTCTCCTTTCCAGATATGAAGAGGGCAGCTGTATCCACTGGTGAGCACAATGCTGATGTAAGAGGCAGAAGCTTCAAAGACCAGGTCATCCTTACATTCACCAGCTTGGGCTTCTCACCAATGTCCTACCATTACCACTCATTCTGAACCTGCAGCAGCAATATTTCATCTCCTCCAATCACACAAACGCATCCCCAGCAACTTAAGGCTTTTACACTACCGTTTCATATTACATTCCATTCAGATAGGAAACTTATAGATTCATGATGGTAACAGAGGACTTGTTTTGCACCTCATTTTTATACTTTCTGAAAGACATCACTGAAGTGGCAGCAGAGAGGGTAGGAAATAAAACCATCATCTCCCTCCTCCTATAAGCAGTAGTTAGTTACAGTTAAATGTTCACTTTCAGGATTTATTTAAACTTTTGAGTGCTCACAGTACCGTGCTTCTCTAACTTTCCCATCCAAAGACTTTTCCATTCAAGCTTTGTAATAAATATCCAGTGCTCAAAAGATTTAATCCCCACAAAGAGTTTGCTAGTTTGTTTAGGAGACAAAAACAAACACAGGCATTCACACATGCATGAAAGTTCTGACAATTCCTCTGAAACAAGGAAATTTCGTGTCTGGACCCCCACAAAACACAACCTGCACCTACTTCTCTTTACATGATTTGAATCATAGTGTCACCAGGACTTAAAGTTCAGCATTTTAAGCATGCCACCACCGTCCACGGGCTTGTGATGAAGCAGCTTGAGAAGACAAGCACTTAACGCTTATCATGGGTAATTAGCTGATCAAGGATGACTCCTTCATGTAGGTTAATTCCTCCTCTGCTCAAGAAATTTACCTTTCCCAAAGTCGTCGTGATTTATAAAACACGAAAGCCGAGCTACGCTCATGCAATTATTATATTTTTTTCTTAAAGTCACTCACTATGCAAGGAAAACACTGCTCTGCCTCGCCCCGAAGCCCAGGAAAAGAAGCCCCGCACCTTTCCGAGGTGAGAAAAACGGTTACGCGAATCTCACGCCTTGCTAAGGACCCTGACCTATTTAGGGGCGCGCCTTCTCTTCTCTGGAAACCAACGCAGCTGCCAGAGACGCCGACAAACGCCCTCCGGGCAAGCGGAAAGCCGCGGGCACCCGCACCGCCGCTACCTGCGCCTCCGCTCCACGCCTGCAAAGTTTGCCTGGCGGCGCGGACCGGACCGGCTTGACGGAGGGCTCCGGCTCTGGCCGCGCCCCGTGGCCGGGCATGGGCATCGCCGGCGCGCAGAGCGCTCGCAGCAACTCCCCCTCGCCCTCCGCCGCGCCGTGACATTGAGCAAGGTCCCCACAGGCACCTGCGAGCCCCGGGGCACCGCCCGCTCCTTACCTCAGATGCCGGCGAGAGAGCAGGGAAGGCGGCGGCGCCGGCGGCCGGGCGTGGGCGGCAGCCCCGCTCCGGCCGGATCGAGGCGAGCGCGTCCCAACTCCGCCGGACCACGGCCGCTCGCCCGCTGCCGCCGTCCCGGCGCATGCGTCCGCTCGGCCCCGGCAGCCCAGCTCGGCTCGGTCGGCCCGGCCCTGCCCTCCCCGCCACCGCCCCCGCCCCGCCTCAGCGGGCTCAGGTGGGGCGCGCGCGGGTCGGGGACTCGCCTGCCAGGGCGGAGCGTGAGCGCCCGCTCCGGAGAGGCCGTTGGCACCTGTGGCCGCGCCTCTTCTCCGGCCCAGCCGAAGGGCTCTCCCCGCGCCTGCGGCGAGGGTCGGCCAGCACAGCGCCGCCGCCCACGGCCGGTCCCCG
>WTSP01022026.1:0-35741 GCA_025331215.1 Actenoides lindsayi | reverse complement strand
CAGTGATGTAATTACCATCAGGGGGGTTGGGTTCCATACTGGTCTTGTATATATTTATTTATATTCCATTTTTATTATTATTAATTTCCTTTTCATTAAAGCTGTTCTAGTTTCCTTTTCTAATCGCTAAATCTCTCTCCCTTATTCCCTTTTTCTTCCCCTTTGGGGAGGGAGTGGGATTAACAGAGAGCATCTGTTATAGGTCTAAGGAGCTGCCCTGACCCTAAAGTGTGACAACAGTGCAAGAAGATACCTTGCAGTAAGGAACAGGAGGCAGATGGCTTTGGTGTGGGATGGAGATGACAAGCCAATGGAACAGGACTAGTTGAGACACAGAGACTGCAACAGCTCTGCTTTTACATACCGCATGTGCCATATGGAGTCAACTCCAAACCCCCAGTTACCCACATGATGACTAGGGGACAATCCCCTCTGGTTTGTGCTTCTTGATCTCTTAATCATGGCAGTGAAGTCAGACACTCACATCTTGGATATGCCCAACGGGATCTGTCCCGATTGGAGCCAGGCAGCTCTATAGTGCACACAGGCTGGTTGGGGGAAGCTAGGGGACAGCATTCCCTGCCCTGCCAAGGGTTAAAATCAAGGTCCAGATCCACAAGCAGTCCTTCGAGGAGAAAAGCACAACCTAGCAATTCAGTCATGTCTCACCCCCTGTTCAAATGACATTGTTTCAGCGCTGTCTGCCTCGCCCCTCAGTGGTAATTACAGACTTTCACTACAGGGAAAGAGAGACATCAGCAGAGGAAACCTTCATTACAGACTTATCTCCTAGAGTAAAAGCAACCTCTGTGTAATGTCTGGGGCATATTGCCAGGATCAGCCACCAAAGCAAAACGCTTACATTTAGGACAAAAATAAAAGCGGGAGAAGTGTTAAGTGATTTAGGAAGATCAGAAGCCCACCATGTTGGCTGCTGTACAGTGCTGGGTGTGGGGAGCACTTTGGAGGAACTGGAAAGCTGCCCTGGTTTTAAGCTGTGCGGTTTTCATCTGACATGCTTCCTTCCTTCCTCCTTTTCCACATGCTCGTGTTGCCTGATGTCTGCTTGTGTCCCTTTGTCACCCCTGGCAAACACCAGTGGGCTGGGAAGGGATGGTTTCCTTAGGCTTCCCAGCTTGACGTTCCTCAAAGGAGCAGATAAAGCTGTAGGTGTCCTTGGCTGACCCCTCTCCCCTTTACACAGCTAACATATGATATATATATTCAAGAACAGGTTTCTTGTACCCAAAGCTGGGGGCTCCTTCACACATTGTTTATATCATGGGGGGCCCAAATTTGAGCTCTGTTAGAAAGGATGCAGGAAGGATGCAGGAAGATTTTTCTTCCCAGTAGGACACTCCTCGGTTACAGCCCATGGCTGGGTTGGCATTGACCTGCACACATGTGGCTGACACCTCTGGCAAACATGGTCTCATTGCCGCTGCTTTCTTCCTCATCCCAGCTTCCTGTCAGCAAGTGACAAAGGTCCAAGCTAAATTGCTCTTCTTACCCTTGGATGTTCACACGTGTGAAACTGGAAACTGCTATCGTTGCATGGTTAGTTCAGGGTTTCTTTTCAGCAATTTTTTTCCTGCAGAGCACATTTTTGCTGGTGGTGGTAACACCTTGTCCTTGCAGGATCTGGGGTTTGATGCTGCATTAGAAAGATCCTTGAAACCAATAGACCTTGTCCCCAGACAGCTAACAGCAGGGATGGAAGAGGTCTGGGAGGAGAAAAGCATTCAATCAGATTGCTATTAAGACATGTCTAGGGAACTGGCTGAATTTTAATTGTTCTTTCCTAGTTGGTGAGTGAGTACAGGAAAAGATTTACCTTCTGGCCTTTCCATTTGAGCATGTTGACATTTCCAGGCGGCACTTTCCTCTGATGGAGAGGTTTGACGTCAGGTGGGCTGATTAGCGCCTGCAGCGCCTCTGACTCATTTGGCCACGGCCTGTGCAAGGGGATTTGTAACATGTCTCTTCTTCTCTTTCTATCCCTCGTTACGGTTGGTTTTAAATAAATAAGGCTAAGCTCAATTCACAACTTCAGCAAAGATGCAGCTCAGCTCAGGCTCAAATACGCATTGCTATGGCAACGAATGCTGTCATGTGCATGCAGACACATCACTTTCAGCAGCAAACTCCCTGCCCCCCTGCCCAAGTGGCACATGGGGCTGGCCACAGGAAGGCAGGGTGAAGATGGCACTGTCCACACTGCCTGGGCATGCAGCTGCTCTTGGAGCAGCCCAGCGCTGGCCTTGCTGCTCTCCCAGCCTCAGGAGAGCTCACCTGAGCCAGCCAGATGCCCTCTTGCAGAGCAGGAACCACCCTGGGGGAAGCATTGGTAAGTGGGGTTTGCAGAGCTCCCTGCTTGATTGGCATTTCCAGACTAAAAAGCCCAAGTGTGGCTTTTTCAACCTGCAGAAAGAGAGTGACTTCTTGGGTCAACAAGTCTCATGCAGCTGCAGTTCAAGCATCTAACACAACCCTCTTCATGCACTGCTCAAACTCTGAAATAAAGAGATAAAAATAATCAGCTGCCTTCCAGAAGCCCTGCTGAGCAAACCCTTCACACTTGCTAGATATATACCCAGCAAAGAAACAGATGCAGAGAGATGTGGTTTCTCCATCTGACTGGGGAGTAGATAGGTTGAGCAAGACAAGGCAAAGCAAAGCAAAGCAAGGCAGTAGAGTCCCTGGCTCCTCTGTCCCAGAGTACCTGTCTCCTTGGCATGCTGAGCACAGTCCCTTTGCTGCTTCTGTGACCAGTACAGCTCTTGATTCATCAAGAGCTTGCATATGGCAGCAGGCCAAAATGTGAAGCCTGAAACATGCCCAAAGGCAGCAGCACTTAGGAAAAGGCTCTTTGAAGTCCTCAAGAACTCACCGCCTGCAGCACTGCACCTGTGCATCTCTAATGTCCACTGATGTACAAGAGATATGAGAGGTTCTGGTTTGTGTGGCAAACGGGTCGAACACTGTTGCCAGATCTTTCTTTCTCCAGATATCTCAGGACATTCAATGCTCTTCTTCAAGCCTGAGCACCTGGAGTCCTGGGAATGTTGAAGCTTCTAACCTTCTCTGCTCTTTCCTTGGGTGACTTCTGATGGTTGCAGGGAGCCAGCTGAAAAGGCACCCCCTTGGCTACGACATAGGTGAGCAAACCTAAGCAACTGTCATTTACTATTAGTTTTAGACCATCCTCAGTGACTGAGTTCTGCATTATGGGTTTTGTTTTGGATTGTGGGCAAGCACAACACATGTGGGGAGGTACCTGGGTGATCTCCTACTGAGCTGAGCTGCACCAAGAGGCAGCACATATCCCAGTGGAAACTCTGGAAAGGCCAGAGAACAACTTGAGCCAAGAATCCAGTCTTCTCACACAGATAACTAGAATTGGGGAATGGTTTCTAGGTTAATCCTCATTTTGTAGGTTTAATGCTTCCCCAGCTGGGGTGCCAAGTCTTTTTTCTACCAGAGCTGATTTGAACTTAACATTATCTCCTACAGTTGGTGTACCCTGCCACACTGGAGAAGTTAATAGCATGAGACAAGTTTGAACATGTAAAATGTTTTTATGACTGCGTAGATTGAGCCACATTTCCACGACAAATCACTGAAATCTGAGAAATCTACTTTACAACACAAATTCCTTTCTTTTGTGTGTCTTTCCCAACTCAAATTCAAGTCAGAAACTCCCTGGGTTCTGCAGTAACTCTCATCTAGCAAAACTGTGGGTGTAAGAGAGATGAAAAACAATTGCATGAGGTCTCCAGGGCTGGTCCGCAATGAGTCCAAACCCTAAATTGCTCATCCCTTGAGCGTGGTTTATGACTGCAATGGATCCTGGTGGAGCTGGGTAACCAGCACTTAAATAAAGGGGAGGCAGCAAGCCCTCCTGAATCAGTGGCATCTCTTCTGGGAAGGGCTGACCCAGAGGCAGCCACAGCAAGAAGGTACTGAAACCCACTGTCTCCTCCTAGAAACAGAATTGAAGGTCACAAAGTAAAGACCCCTGCAACCAACACTGGCTTCTGATTAAAAATAAATCCCTTTCATGCACAAACACTAGTTTGAGAAAGGGAAATTCTGAACTGTGGTGAAAATTTGGAGAGTTGATGGGTGAGCATCTCAGAATAGAAACACAAATACCATCAATTCAGGTACAGCTCTATAGCCCCCAGACACTGGCACCAATGTACAGACACGGTCCTTCCTCTTACACCTCTTTCACAGTAAATCTGATTTTAGTGGTGCTTTCATCTGGGAGCAAATGCGAAAGCAACTCAGTCTTAGGAATGACAGCGATGAAACTCTGCTTGGTGTCCTACCCATGCCACCTCTGGAGACAGGAAAATCATGTTCCTTTGGGGACAGCTGGCACCTTGCTTCAGTACAAGAATTAGCATCATTACTTCCAAGTGATAGCAGCTGCCACTCTCTCACTCCAGAAAGATAAATAAAACCAGCACTAGGGTGTGGTCCTCCTACCCCATGTATTGTACTCTCAGGGCCAGCAGATGGTAGAGATATTTGGGCACTTACGGGGCTCACTTCTTCATTTAAAATGCACTAAAGGAAATGCTGGTAAAATATATTACAGCATTGGCCCACATAACTTACTGCTAAAAGTTATAACTGTTTAGCCTGGAAGAGAGAAGACTGAGAGGGGATCTTATTAATGTTTACAAATACCTGAAGGGTGGGTGTCAAGGGGCCAGTCTCTTTTCAGTGGTGCCCTGTGATAGGATGAGAGGTAATGGGAGCAAGGTGAAACACAGGAAGTTCCACCACAACATGAGGAAAAACTTCTTCCCTGTGAGAGTGACAGAGCCCTGGAACAGGCTGCCCAGAGAGGTTGTGGAGTCTCCTTCTCCAGAAACTTTCAAGACCTGCCTGGGTATGTTCCTGTGTGGCATGCCCTGGGTGTTTCTGCATTGGCAGGGGGGTTGGACTCAATGATCTCCAGAGGTCCCTTCCAACCCCTACCATTCTATGATTCTGTGACTCTAGGAACCGTGAGGAAAGGAGCCAACATTTACAGAGGTGAAAACATCCTCTGTTACACCACACAAGGGAAGGGCACGGCTTGCAGTCCCATGAACCCTGTCAAGAAGACAGGTTTTCATAGAGTACTTGAAGCAGAGGATTGAAAATGGATAACTGTTAAAAGTCCTCAGCACCCTGAACTCCAGACCAAACCAGAAATGTTCCTCACAAGGACGTTAATATATAAATATACTTCACATCATATCTGCATTTCTGCAAAAGACCATTAAATTTCCGGGAAGCACCCCGTGCCAGCCCCCGGCAGAGACCAACCATGGGTGGCTGTGACCCCAAACAGCAACTCTTATGATCCCATCACAGACAGAAAATCTTGTAGTATCCTACACTAATATTAGCCCTGGTGCCAGCAAGCAGTTTCACCCGGTCTTTTGCTGTCTGATCAATCCCATGTAAGTCACTCTTCCCTCACTGCAGGCTGCCATCCTCTCCTCCTTGACCAGATACCCAGTGGATTATTTTTGTCTTGGATCACACAGTTCCAATGTTACAATTACATGCTGACCTCAAAGACTTGCTTTTAAAATTACCCTTCTTTAGCAAACCCTCTGTCTAGTGGGTTGGGTGGTTTTCTTATTTTTTATTTTTATATCTAAATGGTTAAATAGTGGGTGTGGTTGAGGAGAGAGGAAAAGAAGAAAGAGAAATAAGCAGACAGAGCAAGCAGTAGGGGGTAGGGTTGTGAAGGTCACAGAAGTCCTCCTCAGCACAGGGAAGTCCATGTGCTCCAAAGAGGAGACACTTGGCTTCCCCTCTTTCCTCAGCAGCATCTTCTTCTGGAGGGTCATTTCTCCTTGCTGACAAATGTCATTTCACCACAGAGACAATAGCAGTCTCTCTTCCTCACAGCTACACCTAGGGACTTACTCTTGCAGCCACTGCCTAAATCCAGATACTCAACAGATCACTGTCCTTCAAACTTGGCGCAAATGTTGGGGCTTTCCTGTAAAGACTCAATGATGTTAAATATTTTCTAAACAGAAGAGACAGAAAAGCAACTCAGAAGTGCTCTGAAGGGCCTAAATGCGAACAGGACTAGGACAGGACTAGGCAACCACAACTGTAAAGATGTATCCACAGTGAAAGCCATGAAAGACAGATGTTACTTGCCTATGTTGCTGCTCAGCTGAGAGTTCCACCAAATCCCTCCAAAACTTTCACAGAATGCACAGAAACCTCTTCAGGAGAATGAGCATCTTCTTCGAGGAGAGTAGAAGAGAACAGGACATTAGTTTGTCCTAGCAAGGAAAAAGGGGAAACGACTGACAGGTTGACAGGAGAAACTCCAACACCTCAGACCCAGGGTGCATGCACAACACACACACACAGGCTGGCCTTTTAAGGGCCAATGGCTGCTGTTCTAGCCCCTCTGTGTTCATAGCAGTCTCCTTCATCTCCAGGCATGCATATCGCTTCCACACTGTTCTGCACACATTATCTTCCTGTAGCCTTTTCTGCACACTGGATATGTCTCTGTTCTGACAGAGTGAGCTTCCGTTGTGTCAAACCTCACCAACAAAAAGCCAAAAGTAGTACTTGCAGAGGAGACCTGCAAACAACTGCCCTGAGCTGCAGGTTATTTGAGAAGAAGGCATCTGTCACTCAGGTGAGTGAGCCTGAACCCCTGCTCTGGGTGGGGGTTCAGATGCATAAGACAGATCCGAACACCATCAGACCGGAAATGATCTCAGTGTTTTTGGTAAAGTCAATGTGAAACTGAAATTGGTCTGATACCCACTGGAAGAGACTACAGGCTGGTTAGCACAGCCCAGGCTAGGGCAGAATGTAATTCAGAGCTCCAGTTAAGTGATAGCCATCAACGCTGGCAAGGGACACGATCATGATGAACAGGCATCTGAGAACTTCTCTCATTTGGGTTTAAAAAGCCAAATCCACCACCACCATTTGCTCAATAGTGTTTGTTTCACCGGTATCAGTCAGCAAGCCATCAGTCAAAAGTATCAATCTCTGAAAAATATACAAAAATTCAAATTCCAAACTCTGCTTTTTTAATGAGCTCTGGTAAATTTGTTCCCTTTTGCAGTCCTGGGGTCAATCAATTATTGACTGCCTAGGGAGCAGTCTAACTAAGCTCAGATAACACAACAGAGGTTTCACCCCCTTGCCCTCCCTCTATACGTATTCTTCTTTACACAGCTGGATAAAAGCTTCACTGCAAAGCATGGAGAGAGAAATTGCTTCAAGCAGAGAGTCCCTGCGAGCACATATAAGCTCCCGAAAGGCATTGCAAACTCTTGCATCATGCGGGGGCAGGAGAAGCCAGAGCAGCTAGGAAGTGAGAAGATCCACTCTGGCAGCTGCTGCCAGGAGGATAGGGTGTCACTGGGCAAAAACAAAAGGTGTTTTTGATGAGGAAAAGTGGTGGCACGAATTATTAGTCTTCTTGCAGAGGCAGGAATCCTAGGGCTGCTCTGATGGTGCTGCTCTTGCAGCGGGAGCGAGCCAGCCATTCAGGACTAGTCTGACAAATCTGGCTCCAGCTGCTCAGCTTTATTAACGGCAGAAGCCCTCGAGGGGTGGGATCCAGAGGCATCACAGAGATTTTTTTCCCCTTTCCTAAGCACAAAAGACAGAAGTGGAATGTAGCTGAGGAATGCTTTGCCCTTGGAAGGGATGTAATAAATGTCCTTGGATGTGATATTTGGTTTATTCTGTGGGAGTCATTCAAAAGGAAAATGCAGATTGTGGGGCTTTGCGCTCAGCCTATGCTGGCAAAGGATCCCTGACAAAGAATGTCCATTGGCAGGGAATTTCCTGACTTTGCAAGTGAGCAAACGCCTCTTTTTCGGTTACTCTAAAAGCTGTCTTGCTGTTATATAAAAGGTTGCTATAATGCAGGCTGTGATCGGTTCTTCTCCAGATCCATCAGAAGAAGGACAAGCAATAATCAGCCTGATTCACAGGAGGAAAGATTTGGGCTGTGCTCAAGAAAGTGCTGTTTTTTTTTTTTTTTTCCCCAGGAAGGTCTCCTGGGCCGCAGGGGGCTGCTGGGGAGACTGCGGCATCCCAATTGCTAGAAGCATTTCATGCAGGCATCAGGCTCCTGGATGACTCCACCTCCAAGAGAGGGGGATGGCTTCAGAGGCTTCCTGAAGTCGCTGCCAGCCCTCTGGTGATTATTACTGTGTGATTATTATTGCGAGTGGGAGTGCCGCCTTTGGGACAGAGGCTTGAGCAGGACTTTTCCTGCACTGAAGGTCACTGGACCTAGGGATAGGTGAGCAGGCAGAGGTTGGGGAAGAAGAAAACAGAATGATTTGATGCGCAAACAGTCTTGATTTATCACAGCACCATGGCAAAGGAAAATCCCAAAGGTGACTGTGGACCTACCACAGAGTAAGATGAGGCTGGGCTTACTGACAGAGGTGGGCAGGGAGGAGGGGGTTACTTCTGAGGTATCAGGTCTATCAGTGAACTCCTTGGGGAGGTCATGATGGAGGCCAGTCAGATGGCAGTAAGCCATGAGGGAACCCTAAATCAGGTTTAAAGGGGCCATGGTGGAAGAGGAGCAGACTGCATGAAGCCAACTACAGCTGCCTGCAGTGGTTACACCCTTACGGGATTCACCATGGTGGTGGAAGGTAGAGGGAGCTGTCAGCTATTAGTGGTACACAAGTTATTTTTAAATGGTAGAGACTTAGTTATCACCAGTGGTGGTAAAGCCCCAGCTATAAATAGCCCAAAGCCCTTCCACTTGCCTGTTTGGAGAGGAGTGGAGTAGACTGAGCAGGCACAGCTGCCATTAGAGCTGCAGGACACCTGGGGAGAGGTGGAAGCCTGGTCCCTACGCACACTCTGTGAGCCCCAGAAATGGTGCAGGCTATGCCCTACAAGAAGCAGCTGAGTGGTGGCATCGCTGATGGAGGGCATAGTTCAGAGGGCTCAGCCACACAAGCCATCATCTTACCACTCTGTTCATCCTCCAGAAATGCAATTTTGGTCGCTCCATCAGGTTACTGGCGATTCCCGTTTCTCATGTGCTTGTGAGAAGAGATGAAAAAAATGATACCACTAATGAGAAGTTTGTTAAGATTTTAATTTAAGAGTCCTTCGGGATGTTGCTTGCCATTGTCACCTGTTAGAAATTACATGTTTTCAGTGTTTCCTTCTTGTTAGGGAACACAAGAATTTTCTGTTCTGCAACCTGTGTTTTCACATGGAGAGGAGGTGCCTGTGTAAAGCAAGTGACCTTACCAAGAAGTCAGCTGTTTTGGGTTATTACCAGAGCTGGACTAAGCACTTTGCTGCTGTTATCATTGCTATTGATTTTACATTTATAGAGAGCTGCAAATTTACACAGTGCTTAATAAACACAAAGTTTCCTGGACTGCAGCTAGTGATAGGAGGATTGGGAGGCCTATTAAAAAAAAAAAAACCCAAACCAAAAACCAACACATTAAAAAACATAATTACATTCTATTTCTGTGTTATTTTTTCCACTACACTAATAGGTTGAAGATTAGAGGAGTTGCTGCCACACTCCTGTACGGCCACACACATCAGGACATAATGAGAGCAAACAGATCTAACACCCTCCCATACAGAATGGCAGTTTTTATACCACTGATCCCATTGACGTCACCCAAGGTTTTGGACAGACAAGTCCAAAATGTGCTGGGTGACAGTGAACCAGCAGAAGGTTTTGGGTTCTACTCCTGCTGCACCACTTAAAATTTCACCCGTCTTCCAAAGATGCAGCATTTTCCTCCTGCAGGAGTGGGGCTGTGAGTGTTGGGCTGGGATAAAACATAGGATATCACTAAGATATCTGTGAGCAGGAAAGTCAAGTAATGTAAGATAAGTGATTTAATTCCCTCAGGGCACAGCATCATTTCACCACAGATATTTTGACTGCACAAATTATTTGTTCATCAGCTTAAAATGAAAAACTTTTGGTTTAAATCTTTGTGGGTGTTTTAAAGAATGTTTTTTTCTAAAGAGACCTCTGAGAGTAAGATTAATATTCCCTGTCCTCTCCACTGTACGTCCAAAAGTATCACTTTGTGCAACACTTCGTGGCAGAGAGACTCAAAAAAAGGAAAAGCAACAGCAAACAACTGTGGGGACCAAGAGGTTGGAGGATGCAAGGAAATGGTGGAAGTCATATGGCCTTGAAGAAAGGAAAAGGAGCACATGCTGAATCCAAATAATCTCTGATGAATTAAAGAGGCAGGCTGAATGATTCCTGGATAGAAGCACTGGGTTTGGCCTCAGGAGATGAGTTATCACATACTGGTCCTCAAAGGGGACTAAGGACAGCAGTGAGGCTGAGCCCAGTAATCAGGAAGCACTCAGGTAAGTGGAAACAAATACCTGAAGGCAATTTTTGGAAAACAAAACAAAGTCTTTAAAAGCAGCAATGACATTTGTCAAGGCTGTGCTATGGCAGGAAACCCCATGAGATGCATGCTCCCTGGAGTTGGGAATATCCTCCAGGAGCTGGGTCCTGCTCTGCAAGTTCTCTCTCCAGCTGCTCACAAGGAGTTAAAGTTCTGCCACTCTTTACTCACTGCTTTTGCTCTAGAGATCTGGCTGTAGATAGGGGCATACTGCTCACTAAGTTTACCTTGGCAGGCTGTGAACATCCTACTGCTGGCTACAGGGTGTGGCCAAGTGTGCCCAGGCCCTTTCTGCAGAGCTTCTCCACAACCTCTGGAGTCTGGCATTAACAAATGGCCCAGCCTTGGAAAATATCACAGTCTCCCAGAGAACACTGATTGTGAGCTGTGCCCAAAGGAAGCCAGGCTGCACTCAAGAGAAAAATTTATGAACGGCTAGGTGAAACTCTATGCATGAAGAAAAGCAGACCGCAGCTTTTGAGAAGTTCACCTGAGAATCCTCCCTCACATCTTAGCCCTGACACTGTGCTTGCAGCCCTGTACCAGCCAGATGTGCCATAGTGTCCCCCGATTTCTATTTTTGGAACATGGCTGTAGCGTATTTATTTGTCTGCCTCTTCTACCAGACTATCCCAAAATACCTGTCAAGGCATCAACAGCTTGAGATTCCACAGTTCCATAGCCGTGTTTTCCTACCAAGTGTTGCTGCCAGGGAGACGGACCCTGAAACAGGTTTGAAGCTCGTTGGCCTTACTTCAGGCACACCCAAGCGCAGCTGTGCAAGGCCATCTGTCCAGGTATCTCCACGAACCTCTCACACAGAGGCCAAAGGCATTCTGCCCAGTTCTACATCATGATCACACGGGGAATTACATATCATTCCGAACATGATTTTTTTCCTCTGTATGCTACTGCTAAACCACGGTAGTTCTGCTGTGCACAATGTTACTGCAGGCAGAGTCCTTGCCAGTGCTCTCCACAGAACATTTCAGCTCCACTTTAACCCACCGTTGCTCCATCTGTACATCTCAATGTATCTGCCAGGCACATATAATGTGATTCAATTTGATCTCAGAGTTTCTCTACATAGGCCAGTAGGTATCAGAGTCTGAGTATACAAGTTATTTTCAGCTTGTCTGTGACATCCAATTCCACCCACCAGGCTTGCAGAGATATATAAATCATGGAGGTGTCTAAAATAACAGGCCCCGAGGAAACATCTGTCACCTCCAGAAGCTTGTAAGGGAGGAGGATGAAGTACTCAACTCAGCAACTTACTGAATTTTCTTTTAGCTCCCAGAAAGCAAAAAGCAGCAAGTCTTTCTGACACAATTCAGATGCCTTGGCAGTTAGATTTTCACATTGCTTTCACACTCTGTTTGACCTGTGAATGTAATGCAGGCAATACAGAGATGCTCAGCAATTCGGATTACATTTGTGCCACCTCACCTTTATCTTCAAAAGCAGTGGATTGCTTCAATTCCTTTTTGTTTAAGGATTTTTTTCCAAAAAAACTGACTGACTGACTGGCCCTTTGCACCTGATGTCTTCATCAGAGGAATACAAAACTTGCTGTGCTGGAACCTACCGATGGCTGCTCTAGTCCTGCAATCTGCCACCTCCCGCGCTGGTGGAGTATGTGGGCCAGCACCTTGCATATCCTGCAGCTATTAGCCTTTTTACATGAAAAATAAGGAAGAGAGCTGAGAAGTTCTATTTTCGCTCTCTCCCTCCTATCTTTTGAAGCGATCTGATATTCACTCTTGGATCCCAACTCCACTCATTCTTTGCTGCACTTCATAGTGGAGAAACGAGCGATGAAGCAGTGGAAGGAGAAAAAGAAAAAAAAAAAAAAAATTACTCTGGATGGAGTGCTACTTAGAGGGTGAATGCTGGCAGTTGTGAGGCATTGTAGGCTTTGGAAAAAGGCAAGCAGAAGACAGATGGTGCTGTTCTTACGCTGGCAGAGGCAACCACTGGAGAAGAAACGGGGCCAGGTTCAGTTTACGGGAGGGAGTCTGCGGGTGGGGGAAGGCAGGATCCATCTTGGCTTGCTGCACTCGCACCAGGCACCTGTTCTGCCTGCCCCGAGAGATGGGCAAACCCCGGCCCCTCCCACCTCACCTGCCACAGATTTACTTTACGGTGAGGGGAATTATTTCCGAGAGCGAGCTGGAAGAGCGGACTAAGTCAGGCGGATCGCAGCGCACGGCCCAGGGGCCTGACCCCTGCCAAGAGCCCGCTTTACCCACGCCTGAAAGCCGGGAGCGCCACCGGCACCAACCCGCTCCTCGCCTGGTGTCCGGCGAGCCGCCCGCCGAGGGCCTCGGCCCGCCTCCAGGCCCCGGCCCGACCCTAGGCACCCACCCGCCGAGCCTCGGCACTCCCGGCCCCGGCTCCTTCCGCGCCCGGGCCGCCATCAGGCGACACCCCTCCCCGCCCGCGCTGACGCTATCGAGGCGCCGTGCGCGCAGCGCCCACAGCCAGCCCGTCCCTGCCCGGCCTGCAGCTGCGCTGCCCCCTGGTGGCGGGCGGGCGGCACTGCCGTGCTAGTCTGGCCGTGCCCGAGCCCGTGTCCGCGCCGCGCCGCGGGCGCTGGGCCGAGCCAAGCCACCTCCTCACCGCCGAGGGTGTTGTGCCGGAGGGACCCGCGCGGAGGACCCGCTTCCCTGCGTGTAAAAGGAAAGCTAACTATTCCCCCCTCCGGTTTGCGTCACGTCCCCAGACACACTGGCGATTTGGGGGGAAGTTTGCACGATTTTCAGTAAAACCCGCTGGTATTTAATGTCATTTTATTCAGAAAATAAACCACCCCGCTGCGGTACCCGAGCAGCGGGGAGGTGATGACAAACTTAAGGGGGGTGGCGGTGGTGAGGGCGCCGGGCGGGCCCCGGCAGCACCGAGCGAGGCCGCCAGGGGGCGCCGCCGTCGCGGGCACGGCGGAAGAGCCGCCGCCATGAGCCCCGGCCCGGTGCTCGCTCCGAGCACTTAACGGGGGGGGGGGGAAGGGGGGCGGTTACCGGGCTTGTCCCAAGAGCAGGCGCTCGGGCTCGTCAAGGTGCGCCGTATGCGTAAGGCTGGGGACAGCGGTTTTCCCCGAACTGCCCGACGCGCTTCAGCTCGGCACCTCGGAGCTGAAGGGCCGGGGTCAAACCTGCCCCAGCCCCGGTCGCAAACTGGCTGTTTCAGCAGAGAGGTGCTTCCCCGGGACCTCCTTCCCTCCATCTCCAAGCAGTGCGATGGTAGAGGAGTCCTCAAGTGCCTGCTCGGGCTTAGAGACCAACTCTTCATCTCCAGCACAAAATGTATCGTTTTTACGAAGCCACCCAAGAGGGAAATTTTCCTGGGGAGACATAGGACGGAGGAGATAGGAAAGCTGCCTCTCGTAGCAAGGGGCCTTTGCATAGGGGATCCTATACATCTTTGTATCACTGCACTGATACAGGAGCACTGGCCGCATCTGAATGCCAAGATGTAAATATGGAGGAAGATCTTGAAGGAAGAGATAACTGAGGATGTAGATTAGCTGTCCAAGCTGGCTGTTTCCCGCTGAATAAAGCCGACTCTAACTCGGATGTAACAGCAGTTTATATGGCAGAGCTGTTTAGCACTGGCAGCTTGGCTACTAACGAGTATGTTGTGAGCAGCGTGACGTTTCATGCGTAAACTCACTGGGAGGCTGAGGAAAGACCCGAGCATTGAGCCCCCTGTAGCCATGGCTATCCTGGTAGGAGCTGCTAGCTGGCAGTTGGCTCCATTCTGGCACCAGTCTGCCTCCACTGCCCTGGCAGCAAGGTGGCCATGCAGTGAGAAGTGTTCCTGCTCACTGTGCACCAGTATGTTGGCAGTGTCGTGTCATCTGTTCCCTGCAGTAGCCTGGGATTGCAGTGCACAAGGATGGGACAAGTGAGGAATTCATTCTTTTCACTTTCACAGGCTTTTCACTCATGTTCTGAATTGCATCAAAGACCTGCCTTCTGCAAAACCACCGGGTGTTTAAAACAAAATCCAAAGCTAGGAAACAAAAGATAAGTGCGTAGCTAACCCAGGTTAGCTCCCTGCCCTTGTAAAATCTAGGATTTACAAGGGGTTCACAGCACTTGGCTAAAGGGAAAAATGTACATTCAAGACGTGATCAAACTTCTAGCAGGGACTGGATAATTACTGGAACATGGGAACTTTTTGCAGATGTTACTGTTCTTGGTGACAGAAGACTGAACTGGAAAAATATATATCTTTAGTAAAGTGATGTAAATGGTAGATGACCTTAATCAGGTGGATAGAAGAAGGACATCCTTACAGATTCTTCATGAGTGCAGGAGCTGATTGCCAGTGCCATTTCTATGACACTATCTTTGACGTTGGCTCAGCACACTCTAGAACCTGTGGTTTCTGCATAGATGCAGCTGCCTTGGGCTACCAAGCTGTCTCCAGGTCATGAAGAGGAAGGAACGTCCACAGAAAGGAGTGGAAATCAATGTAATCAGTGTAAAATCTATAAAGCGATGCTAACTTACGAGAGCTCTGACAGAAAGAGGGGTTCAAAATGTGCCAGTGAAGCTGAGCATGCTCAGTTTGTGTATAGCATTTGGTAGGAAACTACAGAAAATTGTGGACCAGAAGCACAGAAATGTAAAGGATGATAAAAGGCACATCAGGGCTGAGCCCTCTGCTCCACGGAGGGCATGGGCAGAGCTTTCCCAGCCACAGGGCACTGCAGAAGCTACAGCAAAGTGCAGCAAGTGGAGTATCAGACACGGAAGACTTCAGTCTGAAGTCCAATCATGAACACATGAACTGACGATGTGAAGGAAAGAACCAGGAAGTTGCTCAGGAGCAGCTTGTCCTGGAACAGTTCACCAAACATCCTATTACATTTGAGAGCTATTCCACGAGCACTTTGTCTCCCACACAGAGTGCATGCTAACTTAGAGGGGGAAATATCTGGACAATTGTCCAGATCTTCAAGAGATGGCAGCTAAGTTCAAACAAATGATATACTGAATAAATATGTAGATTCCACTGAGCTTCTAGTGACTGCAGATTTTCATTTGGTTAAAGTAGTCAGAACCAGAGTCTGGAGCTACTTAGCCATGGAAGGTTGTTTGTTTTTCTGCCTACCACAGTGCCTGATTACTGTTTCTGACATTATCATCTGCTTTAATAAGCAAATTCCCTCAAACAGCAGTTGGCCCTAACATATCCCTCTTCTATTCCCATCTTCTTGGCCACATATTGCTTACTGTGCTAAGTGCTAAATGGCTCTCAGAAAGTGCTAAGAGGGTGTTGTGAAAGGGCTAAGCCAATTTTCACAAACAACTGCCTATACAGAGAAATAGTCTCATTGGTAGGGTGGTGCCAGGAGGCCCAGGTGCAGTCTGGTTGAAGATCCTTGTTTTGACAAGGCTGGAGAACTGAACTTCACAGTTGCCTTCTTAAGATAATTTAAATGAGACATTTTCATCTTGTCAAAGTGAAGCTTGTTTGACTCAAGCTGAAATGAAACCACTGGATACTTCATCAGAAATATTTGACAAAATCAGTATGTTCCTGATAACCAGGTCAAGATCTTCTACTCTGCCTGATCCACCAGAACCAGCCCAGCCAGCAATCTCAGCACTCAATAATTCTCAGAAGTGAAGAGCAGTTCCTGGAAGATGATGGGAACAAAGCCTCAGGCCCACCAGCCCCAGCATAACATTGACTTCTGAAGCCCCAGTCAAAGTTAGGAAGAAGCCCAAAGCATCCATCTTGCAAAGAGGCACCAAGTCGGCAATGCCAATTTAAATGTTCCCCAACTAATCACATCACCACTGTCCAGCCATGGGCAGAAAATAAAATAGACCAATTTTTTTTTTAATTCTCCAACAAGTGACAGTATGTTGGGGCCACCAACAAGCGTTGGCTAGTGTATAAACTTCAACCTGTAAGTGAAGGAGGAGCTTCACCAAACAAGAAGCCACTTAACTTGCAAGAACATTTCAAGAAAGGAGAGCAGATAGGATCTTTTAAATGAAGCAATTTCCTGGGTGAACAAGCTCAGTCTGTGGTTCAGCCATGTTTATTTGCTTAACTGTTGGAAGATGTGGATCTTCTTTAGCATGCATTGGGATCACAAGACACCTCTTTGCCCTGTTAGTCACCGTCACTTGGGGGATCTCTGCTACGCTGGGCTGTGGCGTGTGGATTTAATCTAGTAAGAGCTGGCAAGAGCAGGCTTCCAGCCTGAGCAAGCAGCCACTCTGTGACTACTGGTTAGTTACTTGTTTTAATTCTAATTCAAATGGTTTGCAAAAAAAAAAAAAAACAACCCTGGTCTTTAGTTAGTGATTATTTTGATTATTTTATAGGGTGCTTCAGACACTATCAATTTCTGTATAAAATAAATGTAGTATCATGAACACTGAGGGCTGCCTTGCTAATTGTTTTAATTTTTCAATTAAATTTTTTGCAATGAAATTACTGCGGGTTAGATGCTTGCTAATACATTTAAATCAGTCCAATGAATTGGGTTTTTTTTTTTGTACTAACAGCAGATCTTGAAAGCACGTGTTTCCCTTAAGAAGCATAGCATCTGTAACTGTTTTACTGAGCTATTTGGGATCAGAAATGTGTTTATTATAAAAAAATGCCACAGAGCCTGTTATGTCCTATGTAGTATTTGCCATGTAAGCTATTTATAAGGCAAGTTATTTATAAGGAAAGTCATTCATAAGGAAAGTTATTTTGAGTTATTTATAAGGAAAAGCCAGGCTCAATATCTCATTTTACAGTTGGAGATGTTGTGGCTCAGGAACAGGTGAAACGGTTTCCCCAGTGTCATGCAGCAAATCCAGTTAGTCCCAGCTCCTCCTGCCTGCCCACCTGACTTTCTGCCCATTGATCCACACGATCCTCCATTGTGCCATTTGGTCTTCACCACCCCACACTCCACAGCAAACAGAATAGTTCAGTTTTGTTGTATCCTTCCAGCTACGGTTCTACTACAGAGGATACAGCTTCCTAAGTAGTGATGGAACTTCATAGATCTTCCCAGCTTTTACTAGAACCCTATCTTGATTGATTTTCAAGACCAATCTACATCTGCTAATCCTATTTCATCCAGAAGAAAGGAGACATTAGTCACTAGATTTGGCTGGTGGAGATTAGCAAACCCATATTTGCCACTCACCATTGGCTATGCTTTCCTTCTCCTGGTTTAGAAACAGGTGAAAAACTCAGTGGGTTCCAGAATTGTTCTGCGTTTTTGGTTGTTTTGTTTCCTCAATGAAATTCAAAGCTCTGGCATCCAAAGAAAATGCAGCCAGCTCTAGGGAGAATTGAAAACACAGAGGAAAATATTGTCAATTTTTTTTCCCCCCACTTAAATCACAACAGAGACTAGCAGCTACTGAAATGCAAAATGCCCATATGGATGTAGGCAGACAAACGGAGCCTGCCTGCACTGACAATGGCTTAGACATTTTATATTGCCTCCTGGAAGCCTCCTGGGATCTACTCACCAAGTTGTTCAGAAATGGCTCAACAGGAGAAGCTGGGGACGTAATTCATGGCCTTTTTCCATCAGTTGACACAGGGTTTCTCAGTACCTTAGGAGGTAGGAAGAAGTTGCTCCGCTTTCACTGCCAAATTAAATGTTGTCACCTCAGGGGGTTACAGCAAAATAAGTAATTTTATTTTCATTTCTGGAGCAGCACAGTACATTTGTGGTCACCCTGAGTAGATGCCTTGAGCTTGTTCCCATTTGCATCCAACATTTGCTGCCCACTGGCAGGCTTGACCATACCTACAGCATCCCTAGATGAAGTTGGTCACAACATGGTGAAGAACACTCTGCACGGCCAACTCAGTAGCTCCGTGGCTTCGTTCCCTTATGCCTAAATGGCAGGCATTTTCTTATCTTCCCAGGGTCTCTGATTTGAAGCAGAAACCTCTTCTTGCCCTGTTTCCCGCAGTTAGTGAGAACTTTTCGTCTTTATAAGCCAACAGTTACCACATCATTCTCAAATCTTGCCCTTTGTAAACAAACCTTCTTAATCTTTCTTTGTGAGACATGCTTTCAAAGCCTCTTCTCAGGCTTGCTGCTCAGCTCTGAAACCTTCAGTCTGTGTCTGGCCTCCCCCATGCCAGAAAGAGGAAACCGGTCACCTACTGAGTCATGCACCCAGCACCTCACATTAGCTCAGCCTTTTTTTTTGGACCAGCATCATACTGTTGACTCCTGTTCAGTTCATGGCTCACACTCTGAGCTGCCTTTCTGCAGTACTACTGCCTGGCCACTTATTCCCCATTTTCTCTTTGTGCTTTTGATTTCCTCCTCTTAAGTGTAGCTCTTTGCACTTTTCTTTACCGAGTTGTTGATTTTCTCCAATTTAGCAAGATCATTTTGAATTCTCAGTCCATCCGCCAAACTGTTTGCATCTTCTCCTAGCTAGATGATGTCTGCAGATTTTATGAGTACTCTTTATTCCCTCGTCACAGGTTGTTAATGAAAATACTGCATAAAATGGATTCCACACAGATGTTGGAAGGACCCCACTTGAAAATTCTTCTAAGTCTGACAGACAACAATTGATAACTGGGTTTTAAAGCATTTTTTTTTTCACCAGTTGTGTACCTGCTTTATGAGGATTTAATGTAAACTATATTTTTTTTTGCTTAGTAGAATGTCGTGTGGAATGGCGGCAAAACCTTATAAGAATTAAGCATGTGTGACAACTGTTACATCTTCCATACCTGCAAAGAAGGTTGTATAGAGCCCACACTGACCTAAGCCAAGAAAGGTATTTTTATAAAGGCTTGAACTACTTTATCAGTTTCCAATCTTCAGTTCAATCTCTGCAATTTTGTGTGTAGCCATAGCCCCAGCAATTGTCTCCAGTATTTCAGTGATTAAAGCTCATTCAAAATTCCAGCAAGCTTCAATAAAACATTTTCTTCCCTCACTAGGACAATATATAGTCAGAGATCAGGGATTTTTTTATCATTCCAAATTCAGCGAGGGAGAAGTTGGCACTAATACACACATAGCAGTGAAAAACCTCCTTTGCAAACCCTCAAAGATGTAGGTGGATTCTTGAAGACACTTCCTACTTTGTAAAATCCACATTCAAGGAAGCACACTGATGTGTGCTAATAGTTGTGTATCCCATCAGTCTAATGATTTTAATTTATGTACTGTTCTGCACTACTATGGAATTCCTGATGCAATCAGTATCATTGCAAGAAAGTAAAGCTGTTCTTACAGATGAGTTACAAATCCTCGTTAACCATCAGATGTTACATTAGACAAGTGTTTGGTACATCCTCAATACAGTATTAGACTTTTTAGCGCTGCATATTGGTCATCTCTGAATTTAATAGCCTCCATCACCCCAGTATCTAAGCAACCTGATCCCACATACCCTTGTGTTAAATAGTGTTAAATAGTGGCTGACCTCTCAGAGATGCACTTTTTTTTTTGCCTTTTTTTTTTTTTTTTCCCCCAGGGAAACTAGTACTTCATCTGAAGGAATGAATGGTTATGATTCTGTAATATTGGAAGTGACTAATCCAGTGTTGTAAATGGGATAAAGGGAAATGGCGTGTATTTTGAGAACAAACAGTAATCATTGACACAGTAATTTGCATCCCTAGATGTTATAATAATGACTAAGTATCACTTCCCCTTGTTTGCATAAGGAAGAGTAGGCAGAGAAATCCAGTGATTTGGCTAGCGCACCACCAGCAAGCCACTGAGAAAGAGAAGATCTGAGCGTAGATTGCTTTTCTTGCAGCTTGCTTTCCTGTTCTCTGCTACATGTTCGAAATACAGCATTACAAAAGGTGTGATCCCTTCCAGCACTAAAAACTCTGTAAGGGCTTCACTAGTTCGTGCCAGAAATAGCCGACAGAAATTGGTCAAGACTTGTGACAGATTTGAGAGATGTGGCGCAGCGTGTTGCCTTCAGAAGAGCTGGTTTGGATGGGTGGCTTGGAATTCCTGACAATTTACATATATTAAGTGCCAACAGTCTCAATCTGTGCTGTCTTGCTGATGGAGCTAACATATTTTTGCTGCCTAAAGAAACTTTCTGCTCTTCAGAAATAGATTGCGATTGTAAGGACCAAAGTATATTCAGTGACCCTTCTGCCTCATGACCAACTTACACGGATTTAAACGGGGAGTACTCACTACGAGTGGATCCTAAAGGTCTTTTTGTACAGCGAGCAGCTCTGCACAAACATTTCTAGGCAGGCAGTCCCCAGGAAGTCAGAACCACTGCATCAGAGGGATGGAGTGTTCACAAGCTGAAAAGCAAATATGTTTAATGTCTTAATTTTTTTAGAAGAAAATTAAGCACCTGAGGTATGATTTGCTTTTGTACTAAATAAAGGGAGTGCAAAATACCATCAGTAGGGCTGGCAATAGGATTCTAAACTGTCTCTGAATTTCACATTGGCTGCATTCCACAGGACCAGGACAAATAGCAGTTAATACAACCTTTACTTAGCTTCTCCTGACAAATCCGAAGTAAAGGGTGAAGCAGTCTCACACTGACATATGGCCTGATATAGGCAAGACATACCTAGAAAAGGTAATCACACTTTATCATAACTATTTATTTTCATGGGTCCAATGAGAAGAGCAAAATGGGTAGGTCTTGCAGACTTCACAGTATTCACAGAAGTCAATGGTATCATGGGGTGCATGACAAAGAGTGTGACCAGCAGGTCAAGGGAGGTTCTTCTCCCCCTCTACCCTGCCCTAGCAAGGCCACATCTGGAATAATGTGCCCAGTTCTGGGCTCTCTAGCTCAAGAGGGACAGGAAACTACTGGAGAGAGTCCAACAGTGGGCTACAAAGATGCTGATGGGTTGGGAGCATCTCTCTGACAAGAAAAGGCTGAGAGACCTGAGGCTTTTTAGCCTGGAGAAGACTGAGAGGGGATCTTATCAGTGCTGATCAATATCTAAAGGGCAGGGGTCAAGAGGATGGAGCCAGTCTCTTTTCAGTGATGCCCAGTGATAGGACAAGGGGCAATGGGCACAAGCCAGAACACAGAAAGTTCCACCTAAATATAAGGAAAAAAATCTTTATTTTGAGGGTGACAGAGCACTGAAACAGGCTGCCCAGAGAGGCTGGGGAGTCTCTTTCTCTGGAGATATTCAAAACCTGCCCGGACGTGATCCTGTGCAACCTGCTCTGGGTGAACCTGGCTTAGCAGGGGTATTAGATGAGATGATGCCCAGAGGTCCCTTCCAACCCCTACCATTCTGTGATTCTGTGATTTTGTCCAAGAATATGATAATCTTGAATGAGGGAAGTCTAGCACTTCTCTCTAGTTCACATTTCTAAACACACAGGGGTTGAACTTTACCAAGTACACAAGGTAAGAGTTATTTGGAGTGTGTAGTGTTCAGTTATGGGAAGCAAAGGGCAGAGGAGCAGAATATCTATCTGCTGGGGATCATTTCAGGCATAGAGGAGTACCAGAGCTGGTGAGGGCCAGGCTTTTCTGCCAGAGAAGTCGTCCTGGCTCATCTGTGGGCAAGCATCTTCATGTGTTTCATGTTTGGCGGAAAAAACAGAAAAAACCCAACCAGTTATTACCCCGCTGCCTGACACTGGCCTGAGAGTTTTGCAGGTGCTGTACCCTCCCCCTGCTTTTCCTTTGCCTTGCAGCAAAAGTACTGCTGGGTTTGTGAGGTCCCTCGTGTGCAAATAACCCTGCTGCACTGTGGGCTGATTGGCACCCTTCGGGCACCACTGCAGTAAGGATGAAGAACTATTTGTTTACATTTGAATAGGAGATCGGAAACTCAGTGATTCTGACTCATTGCCACAGCACCAGATAAGTAGGAACACCCTTATCTTTTCTACTGCTTTTTCCAGCTGGGGATTTTTTGTCTCTCTCTCCCCCTACCGTGTCCGAGTGTTTTCATGACTCTTAGTTCTTCTCTCTAGTTTTGCCTCCGTAGTCTTATTTCCCTTCCTTTACTTTCTTCCTACACATTTTGCTTCCTTTTCAGCTTTCCTCATGGCTTGTTCTTCTCGAGTTCTTCTTGCAAGGCCTTCTTTTCAGGCTTGTCCCTCTCACAGACCATCCTGAGGCTGTCTTCCCAGAAGGAGAGAGAGACAGAGACACTTGGGCTGGAGGCAGGCACTGTCAGGAGGGGAAAGCTGGGGGCCAGGGGAGTTGCAAGCGAGCAAGAAAGAGGATGGAGGGAGAGGAAAGCAGGAAAGGACATTTACTGGGATAAAGGCAGGAACAAGGAGAGGAAAGAGAAGTGGCAAAGAAGGACAGGGGGAAAAAAGAAGGGAAGTTAGGGAAAAGCATACTCAAGAGCATGGGGAAGTAGGAGGATGTGAAAGAACATGCATTAGGAGGCAGGGGAGAAAGAGGATTTCAGGGAGGGAAGTTATTAAAGGTAGGGCTACACTTGCAAAGAGAAAGGCACTTAAGGCTAAAGGGAGAGAAAAGGGAAAAGGAAGCAATGAAAGAAAAAAGAAATTCAAATCCTACAATACATGAGTCCGTGAGGAAAAAAAAAAAAAACAACAAATAAAAGGAGCTAGAAAACAAAATATGACAATAATCCAAAAACACAGCATGAAAAAAGGTGAAGTTTGTTTGCATCTTGGAGAAAGACAGAAATACAGGAGGAAAGGAGAAGAACCTCAAAATATTTCAGAATTCCAGCCTAAAACAGCTCTAAACTGAATCTTTATATAAATATTACAAGAAAAGTATGAACATACACTTTCTTAAGCACTGAAGCATTTTCAAGCATTCACCTTTCCTGGTCCCAGCCATTTCCACCCTTACTTCACTATGAAATCCTTGCTGTACTGCAGAGCCCTTCCCTCTACAAAGGACGTAATGTAAAGCCAAACACTTGTTACTGAGACAGCAGTATGGAGGCAAGAAGATCCCTCCATATGTAAACCCCATTATCCTCCCCATTACTTAACATAATTTCCCTCAGGCAGCAAGTCAAATCCTCCAAATATTCACTGCAGAGAGAGATAGGGAGTGACGAACTCACTTATCTTTTCAGGTGGATTTCACAGTCTGGTTTTCTCTCTTTGTTCTCACTTTCTCCCTGGTTGTGTTGTTTTTCTTTTATCTTTCCCTTTCACATTTTTTAGCCCAATTTCACTTTCTGCCCACTGTTCTCAAACAATTTACTCAGTTTTGGATTATGTTTTCCTCACCCACACTATTCTGATGCCCTCTGGGAGTCCTTTTGTTGCCCATGCCTCCTCTTCATCTCTCTTCCTCTCTCTACTCAGGTTCCCACCTCTAGAAGCCATCTCCTACCTGACTCTGCCAACGCATGTGCCTTGCACATATCACCAAGACTGGGAGCTCTCCCTGATGATCTCATGCAACTTCCCTAGGTACCTTCAGTATTTCATTTCTTCTCACCAAAGGGAAATATCTAAAACATTACAGTTCCCCTTCCAACACCAGTAGAAAAGACTGTCCCTCTCCACTATGTGTAGGCTCATCACACGTCTCTTCTCTGTTCGCTTTCAACACTTAACCTCATGGTCTCTGGTCTCCTCTGCTTCATATTCAAACACCCCTAATCCCTTTTGACCTTCTGTTCTGATCCAAATATTTGATCTGAACTAGGAAAAATGCAGGTTCCTTTTTCTCTTTTTACCCCATTATTGTTTACAGGCCTTCCTCCACTCTGGAGGGCTCCGCCATGCTTTCGAACTGCAGCATATGGTAAGGTTGGCAGATCAGGAGCCAGACACTTTCTGAGCCTCACCATAGCTCTCAGTGCAAGCCCTGACCTCGCTCTGCAGCACAAGGACTAATGCACAGCAACCACACTCTTTGCTTTGACCATGGAGTTGCTTGCCATACCCAAGAGCACTGCTCAGTGCCGTGTTTCCCACACCATGGCCAAGTTCTGTTGCCTGGCCTGGGTGCAGACATGGTAGGCCTATCTAAATTTGGACTTGGATATTTTCCTACACTCCTCACATCAACTGCATAAAGGTTGCCAGATGTACTGTTTGGACCAGGGGTTTCACAGGGGATGAAGGCACAATGTATCCTCCCAAATCAAGAAGCCAGCGACACAGTGGAGATGGTGCTCAGCACTATGTGTGCCTTCCAGCTGAATTTCCTGGTATCCTCCCAAATCCAGACACTCAGAGACCTCCAAGCTCTGCTCTTCTGACATCCACCATACTCAGGTATCCTGGCAGCACCATGAAGGTGTCCTTTGGCAACCTCTTCTCCACAAACTGATGTTCTCCTGTCCCCTCTATATGACACAGTCCTACACTCCAAAAACTGGTGTGCCTTGAGCTAACTCCCAATCCAGATGGTTGTATCTTGACCAATGGACTGAGGTATGGAGACCTCCACAAATGTCAGGTGACCCTTGTATGCCCCTCACAGAATCATTGCACTGCAGCGAATTTGAGGTGTCTTGTCAAAGCCAAACTGAGATGTCCCACATCACCCCAAATGGAGGCTAAGGAAGACTTCTGAACTGTGGCTGTCTGTGTTCTCTTTCTTGAGGCATCATCCATATCCCTGGAACTGAGGAACCTCATCTGGACCCAAACCAAACATGTCAGTCCCCTTGCGATTGAGGTGACCAGTCCTCCTTAAAATGCTAAGGAATCTCAGCCTCCAAATTACTCTCTCTTGGTCCCCACCACATGGCAGCAACCTGAACCACTCCAGATGCAGGTGTACCCCCCAGGCATCACCCTGCCCCAGCCCACACACTGTTGAGATATCCTAGATACTCACAGATGAAAGTGTCACAGGGACCTTCCTCACCCCACACCACTTGGAGTCTCCCTCAACCTGAGATTCCCACAGATGGAGTCAACAGAAAGGAGCTTCCTGCATGCACTAGGCTTTGGCAATGTGGAAAGAAGGACTTAGCAGTTGTAGAGGGCTCCTTATTCCTGTATTTAGCTTCTTCTTCTAGAAGATAAGGACCATATCTGAATAATCCTAATGCTGCATGCTCTGTTCTGGCACAGGCAGATGTGAAGTCCAGGGTTAGGGGTAGCAGTAGCAGTAAAACAGGTAACAGCAAAGGGCACATTTTCTCACTGCATCCAGTTTCGGACTGAGATAAGGGCTGGCATTTGTTAATGCTGTTGCTGTATATTATGTTTTTAGGGGTGGAAATAGTCTTTTCCTTAACTGTTTGCGCAGTGCTCAAAAAACCAAGATTCTCATCTGAATCAGGTGTAGGTGTTGCTGTACCATGACAAGCATTGCACATCTGGGACAATCCCACCTTGCAGTGGAGAATCCCCCTGCTTCCCAGCACAAGCTCCTGTGACTGTATCATTTCAAAGCATGTCTAGGGGGCAGATGTATCTTCAGCCAGAGGATGCAAAATGACACTACTGTTTATCTACCTAATCCATTTTAGCCTCAATACTGAAACAAAGAAGGAGACTCTAAACTTTTCACATGTGTGGGAGAGAAGCAGGACAGACTGGCCTCAGAAGGAGGTTCTCCACCAAGCAGTTCGCACCAGCAACCTAAGGAAGAGATACAATGAACTCAGAAGACAAAAATCAGGAAAAATAATAATAAAAAAAATAATAATTATAAAAAAATCTATGCTGCTTCTGCAGCTGGCTGATGGTGAAAAGGAGGCATTTTGATGCCAAAAGGAGATAATCTGCTGACAGCCGGTTATGCTAGTAAAGATAAATAAACACGAGCTATTCGATCCCCTCTAAGGACTCCATGGTAGAAGGGATGTAACTTCCTATCCCTTAGCTCTTTAAAAATATCAGAGAAGCATTTGTTTCCTCGGAATAATTAATTTCTTTCAGTTCTGGGTGAAAGTAGAATTGCTGTGGGGCATGGTGGGCTGGAAATGGTCCTTTAGCACCTTTACGTATTTTGACATTCTCCTTTAATTTCTGTCTGAATCTGTAGAGAAGGAATTTCTTCTCCATGAGGGCAGGCAGAGCTTGAGGTCACTCATTTTATCCATCAAGGTTAATATTCCTCACACAGTCTTCCATCTTTGCCAGGAGGGATTCCCTACAGAATTTTGAACTTTTGAGGGAATTACCCACAAATATACATTGACGTAATTACTCCCTGGACCTGTACATTCAGTTTTGCTTGTACTGAATCATTAGAAAGCAGCAAGCATCCCATGCAAGCAAGGGAAGACATGGCTCGTGTGAAACTAGGGAGTTAAAAATATATTTTGCCAAGTCACAATATTATATTTAGTAGTGCTGTCGTTGCCATGGTCTAAGGATAAAGAAGGGCAAGTCTGGAAGGTAATATATATATACACACGAACATACATATATTATGAGATCAACCAGAATCACTGGCAAACACAAACAAGACTTTCTTTAGGTCCAGCCGGGAAGCTGCAAATTTCATCCAGATATTTGTAAATAAAACCTCATTGTTGTTATAACATGCGTTGCTTCCTCTCCGAAGTGCTGTCACATAGGACATTTCATCTCCCCAGCCTCAGATGTCCTCTCCGGAATGAGGGATCTACTGCTCCTCTAAGTTTACATGGTGTGGGGAGAAGGGTTTGGAAAGAGGGATGACTTTTCAGTCCTTGCCTGTAACATCTGAGGTGGAAATGAACTGGGTTCTGCAGATCCCAGTGGCCATCCCTTTTCCCTTGTGAACCTGAACAGAAACAGTTGCACTTGATACACATTTGCCAGCCATTTACAAACAGATGTCATCATGCCTGGAAATAAAACTTTAAGACTGTGATACTTTCTGAACTCTTCCCTCTCCTCCTCCTCCTCTCTCTATCAGGGACCCCTAATGGAAGCTGCTGGGTGGGTTGACCATGGTCTCCATCTCTCCAGGGAAGAAGCTGGCTGGGATGGGAGCGTGCTGGTGGGTGGCTGCAAACCCACCACAGGGGCCTGGCAGGGCCACAGCAGGCACCACTGCACAGTCCCCTGCCTGGCTTCTGCCTCGCAGTGACTGCCTGGGAACCGTATTTCAGGCAGTGGAAGCAAGGATGCTGTTTGGGTTGAGAAGAGACGTGTAGCCCATTTCCTCCGTGGCCTCCAAACAGCCCCCTTATGTGATTCCCATTCAAACAGTGCATTTTTATTAAAAGCTAAACTGCCTTTCATTCCAATAAATGTGACATGAATGACAACCTAAGACTTGTTTCCATTCTCAGAAGAAAAACCCCAACCTGCAGTACAAGAAGTTTCACTCTATTCAAGTGAAGAGCAGACTATATACCGTTGGCACACATGAATAGAGAAAAAGCCTCTTCCGCTGTTTTTGTGTCTGTTTTTTTTTTTCCTCCTCCACTTAAATATTACTACCTCCTTTATTCCTGAACTCATAAAAGTCACAATACTGAAGGAGACAAAAGATGCATCATCCAGCCCAGCCTTTCTCTCATAATGTTCCAGCTTGGGTATTTAAGGAGGACTGTAAGTAATGGGGTACATCCAGAAGGATCTTCCTCCTGGAAGCGTCTGGCAATCAGAGGTAAAAGGGCTTGCTGAGTCAGATGTTGCATCCTTCAGTAGATTTGTTTCAATCCTTTCTGTACACATTTATACTTTCAGGCTCCATGAAATCTTGCAGTAATGAGTTCCAAATGTAACTGTTCATAGAGCAAAAAGTATTGCTTTTTGTTTATTTTAAACACTGCCTAATCATTTCACTTGCTCCCCCTTACTCTTGCACTTTGAGAATTGCTCCCTATTCTCCTCCTCTGTGTTGCTTCCATCTAGCAGGCCTCCTATGTTCCCTCTCAGTTTTCTCTTATTTCAGATGAGAAGTCATAGTCCCCATGTTGTTATTTTGTGTTTGTTTTTTTGTTGTTGGTTTGGTTTTGTTTTGATTTTGTTTTGGTTTTTTGTTTTGTTTTGGTTTTTTGTGTGTGTTTTTGTTTGTTGGTTTGGTTTTGTTTTGTTTTTATGTTGTTTTGTGGGGGTTTTTTTCTCAATGTGAAAATTATTCCCTATCCCTTCTGTTGCCTTTCTAATTCTAGTATATATTTTTTGAAACAACATCCTTCAGCTTGCTCTGAGGGGTTGGCCACACAATGGATTTGTAGATAGGCAAAGTCCAAGCTTCCGCTGAATTTTATAGACTTCAGATAACTTCCAGCTCCTTGTTTAACTATCTGGCTGATGGCAAGCACTGAGTTGATGCTATCAGGAGCCCCACTGATATTACCAGCAAGACTAAGGTGACCTGGAACTTTGCAATATTTTCAAACTATCATAGGCTTTTATTCAAATTAACTATGGTGTTTCTGAGTCCACTACAAGAGGAACTAATCAAATTATGTCATGTTTCCACTTGATTGCCTAAGAGAGTTTTGAAAGAAACAGCCTTTTCATTCTGTCCCTCCTAGTGAGAGAAAAATATGTTTATGTTTACATCTACTATTCATATAGGGAAGCGATGTCAATGAGATTTGTGAATATATTGACATTATCTAACTGTCTGTTAGCTGAAAAGCATAATGTGGTGTATCTTACTGTTATTAATCAATTCTGAACACAAAGAGTGCACAAACAGGCTTAATTGCCGAATTCCCTATGTCTTGAGTGATATATTTTGCAACTTACCTATCACTCAAACAACACAAGACTTGAGTGGAAGATATTAAAATCAATTATAAATAAAATATCTGTGTAGACTTCTCCCTACATACATGTGGCTCTGAATTTATGATGCAGTAGCTGTATTCTAAGACATGACTAAGTAAAAAGGGAATTGTCTTGCTGTGCAGATGCCTTCCATGTCCATCAGGTTTACTGATTCTTTCTTGCTCTTTACTTTGCCCCTTCCCACTTTGTTCACAGCACAGCCACATTCAAGTCTGGATTATCTGAGAAAGCAACAAGAGGAGATAATGCAGCCAAAGCAGAAACCCAGAAATGGCCAGGAAGCCTGGAGAAGAGGGTGTCGTGCCATCGGGGAGGATTTAGTGACTCCAAGAGCTGTGAAGGGCAGCGACTCAGAAGATGCAGTGCTGTGTGGCATGGACGAGCCCATGCTAGTTCAGCATCAGTCACCTCAGGGGTATCTGCACCCACAATGCACTTAATCGCAGACAGTCTAGACTTGGTGAACACTGTTTATTGTTAGGCCATGAAAACCCCTTCTGGATCCCTGCAGTGGCACTGACCTCTCTGTCCACTGAGTGATTGTTAGCTCTTTTACTCTTGCATGCAGAGCCAGGCACAGCTCCGCTCCTGGATTGCCTTTCCCCATCTCTCCTTTATAACAGTTGTTTCACGGCTCCTCTTCCCTTCCCTGTCCCTGTGCCTATGCTGGGCTACTTTTCAGCACAGTAAAGTCAGTAAAGTAAGAAATATAACACGTAAGAAATATACAAGATTCCACCAGTGTAATACTTCCCAGAGCTTACTACTTTTGCACTGCTCTCAAACACTGATATTCTTCTTGCTACATCACTCTGTAGGAGAAGATGCTGCTCAGCTGGTAGTCCCAAACTGGCAGCTCAAATATATGCCTCGTTAAATGCTTGAAGAGAACTGAATTGCTTTTTTAGGTGCTCCATCCGCTCAAACCCCAGGCTCTTTACGTATCTCGTGATTTGGAAGGGTTTAGGGGCCAAATTCATGCAACTATTTTGCAAAACCACACTCAGTATTTATATTTTAACTACTTAATATCCTGAAATTACCATCATCACATCTTTTTTTGTAAGGTACCTTGGTTCCTCGCCGCTCCCTTGTAGTGATGTTTTACGTTGTATGTTCCTTGGGGCAGGCTCTGGTTTGCCACATCTCTCCTGAGAGGTGCCAGAATTACCATTAACACCTAAAACAACCAAAACAACATGACATCCTGTCTACTGGTGTTGTACCATTCACAGGAATGGACTCCTTTTGTAGATGCTGTTTGCTGCAGTGTCTGATTTCTGTGCGTGTGGGAAGTCTACCTGTTGAGATGTCTGTATGCCTGCATTACAACCAGGTAGTGGTTGTAATGGCTTGTGCCCTTGGTGCACCACTCTGCATTTCTATTTGCTTAACTGGTTAGTGACACACTGAAATGCTGTGTTACAAAAGTTGTTATTCCCTTCCAATGAGTCCTTGAAAACTCCCTCAGGGGTTTCATTTCCATCCACGGCTTTCCAGTTCTACTAAACTTTCTCCCCTCTGGACACATCAAAAATAAACGTGAGAAAATTCTGCTGAAGGCATCTGAAAAAGGGTATTTTGATGAAGACTAGATATCCCTAATCAGTAATGGTCCAACAATCTTTACCTGAAAAATATAGTGGGGTGGCCAACGTTAGAACAAATCTGCCTGAATTAGGGGACATTATATTGTTTAACAAAAAGGGTGATAAGCCAAAATGATCTTCTTTTACCTGATAATGGAGCTGCAATTGTTCCTAGGATACTTCATACTGCTGGCTTAAAAATGAGAAACAGTTGCCTGGACCGTTTGCATCTTGGCACACAATTTCTAGCTCATTGTGATTCTAAACAGTGTATGGGATCCATAAGCGTGCTTAGTCAGCCTGGCCCGCCACCTGAGAGCCATGAGCAATGTCCCTTTTATGACTGCTCACATCTATTTAAAGAGAAAAGATTAAAAAAGGCCAAGGAAACCCATTCCTCTTGATTCCAAGAGACAGTATCACTGCTCAGATCTTCCTTCTATCTGGGAGCGGCCAGACCACCTGACTCTCTGAAAGCAGATGCACCTCCCGAAGCAGAGAGCAGTGGCTTGTGAAGGGTAAGATATACTCCGGCCTCCCAAACTGCAGATCTGATACAAAATTACTGGTTGAAATAGCCAGCATTTTGTTGGACATCGGATCAGATAAGGAGTGCCAACCTTCCTGACTTTACATACTGAAACCTTGACACGACTGAAACCCTAAGAGGAGAGACAAAGAAGAAGAGCTCTGGGAGCTGCTGGCAGATAGGAGATGATGGTGGGTCCTCACAGGTCCCCCCTGTTCTCTGGTGCAACAGTTGAGGCTACCCACTCTGAGCTACAGTCCAATACTTTCTGTATGAAATAACCAGCATCTCTGGTAAGCAAAACAGTACGGGATCCGGGGAAGAGAAAGCGAGACGGAGTCCTCCTTTCTAAGCTAACCTCATAAAAGTTCGCATCTGCAGAGAAATCCCACTACAGACAGGATGCTGGGCTGTGCTGACAGACCTTCCCTGGCTCTGCTGCTGGACACAGCCTAGAGAACAAGAATTCTGCAAAAGGGACAGGGCAACCGGAAGGCTGAATTACCTTTCCTGGAATATAGATCCCAGGCAATGCACTCCTACCTACGACCATTTTTAGCTCACCCAGTCAACCGCTGCCCCCCAGCAGAGCAGCGGAAGGGTGGCTGCACAGCTCCCAGCTGGACCGACTGGCAGATGCTGACTGAGGAATTCCTTTCAGACGGGCCAGGGTAAGCAGAGGTCTGCTTCATTGGCTACTGTAAGCTCCTATGTAAGGCAGTAATCCATCGTCCAAGGCAGAGGTTGTTGTGTTAAGCAATGCAGTTTGTACTTAGGCTGATGTCCTTAAGGGTGAGTGTCTCCTGTGTGTCATGTTTTCAGGCTCTGGCCTGAACCAGTGGTCTAAACCGTCTGCTTAATTTTCCTTATCGTCTGGAAGTGAGTGATGTCCTACCCTTCCCCGGCCCTGGGAAGAAGAAGGTATATATTTGCAAAAGGAACTCTTTGCCTGGACCCTGCTGGAGAGATAACCCCATGTTCAAACACCGATGAGAAAAACAGGCAGGTTCCCAACTGTTTTCTTAGGCTGTCTGAAATGGTCTTACGGCTTTCTCTTTTAAGCATGTCTGCACAGTCTCCCCTCTTATTTCCAGCCATCTAGCATCCCTGCCAAAAGCATAGCGAAAAACAGCAATAGGCAAGTAACGAACTCTTGATCTTTTTTTTTAATGTCATTTTCTTGCTGAAAACCAGGGGAAGAGAAAATGCTATGTGGCTACTCTGCTGTCAACTTAATCTGTGACCTGTAGCTTAGGAGCCTTTGCACTTGCTGCTAATTCCTTTTAACAGGAGTTGCTACAAGACTGGTTCTGCATGTTAACTAACGTCTTCTTGGATTTTGCTCTAAGTATTCTCAGCAAACAGCCCTGTAAGATGGGCTGGCTATAGCTAAGCTGGCACATTATGATGTAACTTGTTATATTTTGAACACTTAGTCTAATAATTGACAGTAATGACAACTGATTACCCTTGAGATGCCCCTGCACTAATACTCTACACAGGCTGTGCTTCTTTCTCTGAAATTCACCCAAACTGGTGAAATAACGTTCAATGAGAAACATCATCAAGCAGCTGCTTTTAAGTTCTCATCGAAAGCCTGTTGATTTTTGAGAGTTTTCCACTAACTTTGAAAAGGCTTTGGATTTGCCTTGTACTTGCAAGTGCTCTTAGGAAACAAACTCGGCAAAGGGGACTGGCTGAGCATCCAGGGTGATGTGATCAAGCAGAAAGTGGAAAATCTGGACAAACTGAACTATGACTTTTGATGGGTAGCACAAACACCGCATTTAAAGGCAGAGGTGTAGGGGGCAACTTTGTGCACAAAGACACACAAAGCAAATGAGGGAGGTTTTTTCCCTAGGTTTCTAGTAAGGTTTCCTTTCACTGCAAGGAAAGCATGCTAGATATCTCTGTACAAAGCCAACAAACAAACCCAGACAGTTTAGTCAAGCATTTAGCTGTGCACCTGGTACCACTGCTTCCAGTTCCATACATGAAACCACTTCTAATGCTATTAGAAGGTGAACGCTACATGTTCACACTATGGAGGCCCTTTTTGCTGACGTGGAAGTGAAGCTCAGTAGCACAGAGGCTGGGACCATTCCTCAGCATCACAGCAAGCCTGAACAAAGGAGTAGTGCGGGTGTGCTGCTTGTAAGGCAAAAACTTTCAGCATGCCTGTGATAATTAGGATCTGTGGCTTAGACCACTGAGTTGCCGAGTTCAAGATATGAAATGGTCTGAGCCACCCTACGCAGCTGTGACCTGAAGGCCACTGTGGGTAGTGCGCGCTGAGTAGAACCGATATGGCAAAACACCCATCGCGGCCTGAGTTCTAAGACAAACCATGTAAAATTTCTTTGTACATCTATGGTAACAGCTAATGATTATTTTTTTTTTCTTTGAACTTTGTCCAAAGTTCATCTCTAAAACAAACTTCAGCCAAACTGCACATATTGACTCCTCAGCAAAATAAACATGCCGAATCTCTAATAACGCTTAATCACTTGTTCCAGCTTCTTTTAACTTGCTTTTTAACCAGAAAGATAAAAACCAGTGAAATAACAGGCTTTACTCAGTATTTATTTTTCTGGTAGCTCTGTCAAAAACTCTGAAGGAAAAAGCAACTCCAGTCCAATTGTTTTCAGAGCAAGCTGACTCCTCTTCTTGCTTCAAACCCTAACTGAAGGTAGAATTAAAACCCAGGCTGTTGTCTGGGTCGTAACTCTCAGCCTCCATGTTTTGAACTGCTGGTAGTAAAATTTTACATGGGGGGGGGGGCGGAAATCTGAGTATCCGAGGAGCTGGAATTTTCAGAGGGGTTTAAAAGTTGGTTAGACTTGAGGCTGGAGGGGTGAGAGAAGGGAGGGGGCTGGATGGTGCCCCAGCCCCTGGAAAAATCACAGTAAACTCACGTGCAGATCTGACAGTAAGCAACCTGATCCTGGTATTACTCAATCTGTTGAGTGGCTGTAGAAGTATAGAAAGAAGTATAAAAAGCATACATTCATTAAAAATTGTGGAATATTTTTATTGTACTAACCATAACACTTTTGACATGTTAGAAAATCTACTGCGATGGCTGTTAGATTTTTTTTGGTAGTCCTATGCACATGACTTTACCTGTTAACCCATGAACTATGCACCTATCAGTAACTATTTGATAAGGACCCTGATATTTTGTGGTTTTATTTTTTTTATTACTCTACCAACGCTGCTGTTCAGAATAACACCTGGCTTGGAAGGAGGAGGGAAGAAGAAAAGAAAAAAAAAAAAGGAAAAAAAAAGGAAAAAAACCCCCAAACCTCAAAAAGTCAAACAATGTGACATTAAAAAAAAAAAAAAAAAAAAAAAGGCATTTTTGGAGGACTTTATTTGCTTTGTACCTTTTCCTTTTTGTGCCTACAAGGTTTGTGTCTTCAAGCTCATATCTACAAACCCACAGGCTAGAAACTTAATTAAAAAAATATAACCCCGAGTTTCTTGCATAATGGTATGAGTCCAGGAGCTACAGCTTTAAGAAAGGCACCAAATATTGTAAAGTTCACAATTAAATCACACTGAACTGGGCAACCAAGTGATGGCAACGAAGTGGAGAATTAAGAGTGATGAAATAGGCGATGGCTTGGTAAGCCCAGTTTTTTGACAGTTGAGAGGGAACCTTGCTGTAAATTCCTGCTTACGCCGAGCACACCAGAACCCTCCAGATGATAGAACTGCGCGTTACTGCCCAGTTAGGATGAGTCCCTGCGTTACTCATCATGACTGCGTTATGGATTTAGTTTCACAACATAATAATGAGTTCATCGCGGTGTTCTGAAGCATCTGCAGAGATAATGAAAGCACTTACTTTTCTTCCCAACTTGTGAACATTTTGAAGAAATAAAGTGACGTGAGGGGCTATTAAAGAAACCCCGACAAAACAAAACAGGCGTTTTGCATTGCATCAAACTCGCTGAGAGAGGCTCATGCAAATCCCGCCGCATCCAGGACATATCCCACTGCTTTAGTAATGGTGGCTCCGATACAAAGGTGACGTTTGAAGTATTTCTGAGATTCTGGAGACTTTCAGAACCCGGAGATGCACAGGGGGCGCGTGCCTTGCCTGTAACTTAAGCTAGTTTATGGCAGATAAGGACTGACCCCGCACGAGCTGGCCGCCGGGCTTCGGGCAGCTCCGGCAGCCTATTGTGCTGCGGTTGGAAACGGGGAGGGGGGTGGGACCGCGGTCCCCGAGCTGCCTTCTCACGTGGACCCCAAAAACGTACGAGGATGTGGGCGAGCGAGGAGCCTTGTAGGCTCTGCTAGCTTCGCCCTGCCGCCAGCCCCTCCCCGCCCCAGTCGAATTTACGTTTATTTGCCTTTGGTGACAACGGGCGCCGCAGGAGCGTTCCCATTGGTGATGCACAACTCCACGGCTTCCAGCCCGCCTATGAAACTTTCGGACTCGACACGATTTTTCCCTTTTGGGAGGAGGTGTGGTTGGTATGTGTTTTTGACATTGGAGTATTTGCAAAACTTTTTTTTTTTTTTTAAAGTATTCAAATGACTTATCTTTACTTTTCCCAAAGGCA
>WTSP01022024.1:0-26372 GCA_025331215.1 Actenoides lindsayi | reverse complement strand
GCACGGAGGACAGCAGGGCTGCGGTACGGCCTGGCACGGAGGACAGCGGGGCTGCGGTACGGCCTGGCACAGAGGACGGCGGGGCTGTGGTACAGCCTGGCACAGAGGGCGGTGGGGCGGCGGGAGGGGAGAGCAGTGTGGAATCAAGAACTACACTTTCAGTTACCAGCTATGTGTTCCACACTGCTCTGTATAGCTCCTCCACTCCAAACTACTGAAATACATTACCTTTTTAATCATCCTGAGTGTACCCACAGCTCCTTGCAAAGCCATTAATGTCAGCTTCAGATGTTAAATTGTCAGAGGCACTGTATCTAGCCTCACTAACATCATGTAGTTAATTAACCTCCAGGCTAGGAAAGGGCCTACATTCCATCCCCCCCAAAGGCCATTTTGAGCATAATTTTACAGAACATACATCATTTAAACCTGCTGTATATTAACTCTTAAGCACCCTACAATCGTTGCAAATTCTGCTCATCTTCTGGGGGGAATGATGTATCCCATTTTGAATACAAAGTGATATCCTTCATTTGCCATGGTTAAAAAGCTTTTGGAATGATGATTAATTAGAACACTGAACATACATCTGGGGATGATCAAGTGAGCCACAAAATTGCATAAAGAATTTTCTCTGTGCTCATCTCTCTGTTTTTAAAAAAACCTTCACGCCAGTGAATTCAGTGAGAGTTTAACCAATGCCTTCATCTCTACTGACCAATAATTCCTTATAGTGGTAGATCCCTTTTTAGGTTTCTGATATAAACAAAGGGATTTGACCTCATTTAGTATCTACTGGCATTTGCCCTGCCAAAGAAGACTCTCATTTAATGATACTTAGACTAGAACAATTCAAACCCAAGGAATTGTTAAACTTCTGCTGAAAGTTTGATGCAAAAAAGCAGTGATATTTGTTTACTCATATCTAGTAACTGGCCACAAGTTCAGAGAACTCTTTCAGACACAAAGCTTTGTCAGGATGGACAAAAGTCCTCCTCCTCTTCAACTCAAAGGAGAAGCAGCACATATATATATTAAAAAAAAAAAAAAGATACAACACAATCCTCTGTCCTATAGATAGACTGGACTCAGAGACAATTTAGGCTCTAGAAACTCTCATTAGAAATTAATTGCATCACTTAGCAGCTCTTTTGTTGTGGGAGAAGGTGTTATCTTGGGACAAAATAGTCTCTTATCTGTATACGGAATATAAGGAAACTTTTGCATATTTGGACTTCCCCCACCCCCATAATATAATTCTTAATTTCTAATCAGCTTGCTGAAAACTATACAAAGAGATACCTCCAGGAGTCAGATTTTTATTTTGGAGGAAATTTTTCTTTGGACCTTTGATCTCTCCTGTAATTTCCATCCTAAATACCTAGTCCTGTGTCTGGAATTAGAGCAGACTTCTGTAGCTTGAAATAAGAGTATGCCTGGACTCAGGAAATCTTTACTCTCTTTGTTACATTTAATATTTTAGCAAGCTTAGACTGTCTGTGCAATGGAGGAAGGGAGAATGCAGTTGTCTTTTATGCACTATAGGTTGATATTTTTTCCTATTTGCAAGTTCTATTGCGTGATATTTTTAGCTATGACAGCACTTGAAACAAGAAATACTCCTACTTTGGGAATTTACTTACTTTCCCTCCTACGCTGATGCGTGGAGGAATTATAAACTTGACATGGAACTGAGAGTGAAACTTCCCTATACTGCTTCAACACGTCCAGAGATGACATAGATGCTGATGTGGTGGCCCCGTTGAGGACAAGACTAATGTGTAGACACATATGCTTCTGTCTCCCTGCTTCACTGCATAAACTATTTTATAAAGTAGAACAACTTTAAAACAATGTCAAGTAATAGGGTTTATGGGTTTGATTCCATCTATGGTATTTTGCAAGGTCTTAAACTCTAGTAAGTACTCAAAATATGCATCACAGATATAGGTGTTTAATAATTATGTAGTGCATGCAGTATGTTCTTTTTACTAGTTTGGAAAACTTTGACTATGATTCTGAGTTAGAAGATACTCAGATAAGCACTGTAAGCAGATGAGAAGTCAAGTCTGTGGAATCCACACAACATATATTGGAAAAAAAAATTTTAATCACTAACAGTGCTTATGTATCCACAGAAATGATTCCAATTTAGTCTCTGTGCTTAATTATCTACAGAAATTATTCCAATTTAGTCTGTGTAGGAATAACAAAGACTTCATTTCAGCTCTGAATACGGACATGTAAAATTATTATGTTACTAGGGAATGGTATGTTGAGGCACAAAGCACTTTGGGACTGTTTATATGGTGAAATGAACATAAGGTCCATTATCCTTTCTGACTTTAGCTCATACATTTGCATTGTTTCTCTAATATTTTGCTGCACTCTTCAAAATCCTTTGCAAGGAAGAACATTGTTGGAATATGCCAGATAATAATAGAATCACAAGCAGCAGTCAGTGAAAGGGGTGGGCAGGAATAGAAAAATCTCATTGTCTAATTATTAAATCTGAACACTTAAAAAACCTTCATCCTAACAGCAGAGCTGTAATTAGGGAGCTGCTATAAGAATTGGAGAGAGAAGATGACAAAATAAGAATCACAGAAGTTAGTGGTAGAAAGGTCCATTGAGGATACCAAATCCTTTTCCCCACAATTCCCTGACAGGACTTCACAACTGCCTAGGTAGAATTAGTTGCAGAATGGACAGAAGGAATTAGGAGAGCGACCTCAGGAAAGGAAATATTTCAGAGAACTGAGATGGGGCTCAGCCTGTTTTAAGAGAAAATAAGTAGGAGGCAGAGCATTGCATTAGCTTTCATGTAAGCAGAAGTAGTTCCTCAGATAACAGTGAAGTTTTTTTCTACCCTCCCATAAGGGTGAGTTTTTCTGAGCAAAAAAGATGAATGATGATAACATTAAGCAATAGCAATCAGTTTATCAGTGATCTCTGATTAATTCCCAAGCCTTACCAAGCTTCATGTTATACCACGAGTTTTGCGTTAACTGTATAATTCTTAAAGCCCAGCTACTGGAGCTAAGTGATTACATGGGAATCTCAGCTTTCATTAAAGACTTTAAATGAATTTCTAACCATGATAATTGCAATTTTTAAAGTTTGAAAGCATGATCTTTAAAAGCTGCACTCCCAACAAGTCAATGGTATTTTAAAAATTATAAAATCTAATTTCTGAGACGTGCATGTTGGGGAGTGGCTAGTTCAGGGTTTTGAAACAAATAGTGAGGCTCTTGAGCTGGATCAAGCCAACTGAGATGATATATTTTTTCCTATGTGTAAATTTAATTTAAATTTTAGAACAAATTCTTGAATTAGTTTTAATTTTGAAAATAGTTTCATGCTTATAAGTCTATTGATGATAAATAAGTTAAAGCTAAATATAAATCAAACAACCTTTTATAAGCCTATAGATTATTCTGATCCCTTACACAATTTATTACAGAGTGGCTGAAGATAATGTGTTGGGACACTCCTTTCTGCAGCAGGCATATTGTGTAAGTGAAAGTAATAATCTAACACAAACAGCTATTAGAGGATTTAACTGAATTCTGGCTCGCAGGTCTGTGAGATTACTGGTGCAAGCTACATCTCATTCTTCAGCTTGAAAGTAGAGACCACTTTGTCTTCTGATTACTGTTTAATTGTTATATTACCTTTAATCATCATATTGCATAGTCTCAGGGAAAAGTGTTTTATTCTGTTCATGTACAGAAGACAACAGAGCATTTAGTCCATAGATACAGCCACCATACAAACTATAGAGATGCGCTTGTACAGGCATTTGTACACCTGTTCCATTTTTTGGTACAGCAACTGAATTGAGATTCACACATGATTTTGCTAAACAGAAAAAAAAAAGAAGCTGAGGGAGAGCAGATAGACTCAGGAGGACATTCCTTGAATATTAACTGTGATTTTGAATAATGCTTTTTACAGTCTTCCAAAATTTTGTTTGCTATTCCTTAGAGCAAATATTTACAGAAATAATAGTAAGATCTGCTGGGAACAGCACAAAATATTCTCAGTGTGATACTACAAGAGCAGTAGGAACTTCCTCAAAGCATTTTTGTATGTACCTCCAGCTAAAGACAGATTGTTTACACTGGAAACAGCTTCATTTAGAATTTCAAAGAAAATTCATCATCATAAGGCAAAGCAGAAGAAATGCTCACTTGAGCTTCCAACAAGCAGGAAAATGTCTCTATTTGTGTGGATTTTGAAGAGCATCCAATGATGTATCATTCAGAAAGGCAGACCCCAATGCATAACCCGGGGATGAAGCATTCACTATGGCTGTCAGGGCTGTGAATTAGAGGCATCTTGCAATAGACAAGTAGAAGCTACAGAATTTCCACATTCCTGACACCCATGGAATGAAACAAGCTCCATATAACAAAGAGCAGAAAAATAAGTACCAAGAGAAGAATCAAATCCCATCCCTAAGAGTGACAGTTCTGCAGCAATGCTCATCATGGGGAAATATTCAGTACAGTTTTACCAGTGAACTATTGTATTTTGGGACTGCAGAGTTTGGGATTCTTGCTGTGGCCCCTTAGCCTGCTCCAGTGCTCGGGAGAAATCACCACTGATGTTACTGAACTGCTAGTTTTCAAATAGTCGCATTTCAAATGCCCTGCGTGGTTTTCATGAGGTACAGGAAAGCTGGTCGTTAACATGTGGGAAGAGCTCTTAAAGTATAACAAAGTTGTAGCTGGGTTGGAAGGGACCTTTAAAGGTCTAGTCCAATCCCCCTGCAGGGAGAAGGAATATCTTCAACTAGAGCAGCTTGCTCAGAGCCCCATCCAACCTTACCTAGAATGTTTCTAGGGATGGGGAATCAACCACCTCCCTGGGCAGCCTGGGCCAGGGTCTCACCATCCTCAGTGTGAAAAATTTCTTCTTTCTCTCTAGTCTAAATGTCCTCTCTTTTAGATTATCCATCACACCTTGTCCTGTGACAACAGTCCCTGCTAAAAAGTCTGTCCCCATCTTTCTTATATGCCCCCTTAAAGTTAATACAAGGTCCAAGATCTAAGCACAAAACCAGACTTTTAAATTTGAGGAAACCTCTTTGGTGATACTATTGACATCATTCCACTTTTAAAGGCAGAATGCAAAGGCAAAAGAGTTTCCAAATTTGGTAATATTTTCCTGTTTGCCTGCTTCCACTCCTACCTTACCTGTCAGTTAGTTCAGTTCAGAAATTGATCCTTTGTCAACTTTTCATGTGTGGCCTAAATGAGTTTGGTCCTCATCATTTTTGAGGTAATTAGGCCAAAAGCATTGCACACTCTTCTGTGAGCCTTTGAGAATAGAGGATGCTGAAACTCTAGCACAGCACATTTAGCAGAGCACGTGGTCCACTGCTTTAAGTATGGTATTTTAGTAGAAAGGCTTCACAGAGCAAGTGCAATTCTGCAAATATTAAATAAAAGCCCTTTGGTATGACAACCAGCATGAGTGAACTCTTACGCACCTCCATCAAAGTAGCAAAGAATGTAGGGCTCGTTGTGCACTGATTAAGATAATTTATTGGACTAAATTTTTTTTTATTTAAGACAATTATTACTGTGAGGTTGACAGTTTCTAACTTCATTAGCAGTTGCAGCTGCTACTATCATTATTCTGATTAGTTACCTTGAATTGCTTTGCAAAAGACAATTATCATTACAGCTTCTCCATCACAAGGAGGAAGTGGCTTCTCATGGCAGAACTGAATTAGAAAACAAACTAGAGCATGAAATAAGAGGAAGAGAGCGAGTGTGTCAGATACTGGAGAGAAGCTGATCACACCTTCCTGGACTCAAGTATTTTAAATAGAGGCTTATCACACTGAAATGCAGGAAATGGTAGAAAAAATGATGCAAGTAACCACTAATAGATGCTAATGCTAATCAAATGAAATGATCCTGTAGCTGGTAAGAAGGATTTATTTCCGATAGATTTCCCTGGTTTTGAACCCCCCACTAAAAAAAACCAAACCAACCAAAACCAAAATAATGAAAGAAAAAACAAAAAAAAAAACCCTCAAACACCCCCCCGCCCCCCAAAACAAACCAACAAAAACCCAAACAAACAAAACAAAACACAACCACCAGGCAAAACAAAGCCTGTTAATGTTAAGTGCCTGTGGAGCTGCAGTACCACAGGATGGTGATATCAGATCCCTGCATATTCTGCCCAGCTAGGAGTTTGAGCATTGTCCATGTTTATTAGCTGATGCCTTTTCACTTGGGTCTTCACAAAAGAAACAGGAGGTGCGTGGTAAGAAGGGATACACAGTCCATGAGGCACAAGGCCATATATGTCAGTAGCACATCCATTACTATGTACCATTTGTTTCCTCCTTGCCTTGTCCTTCACACATCCCACCCTATCCACAGAATTTGCAAGCCTGAATCTGCTTTTCTGTTCATTTCTTCTTCCCACTCCCAGTATTTGACTTGGAGACAAAAAGGAAAGACGATGATGCCTGTTTCAACGAGGTTCATATCTGTGCTAGAATAGAGAGCACAATGAGTTATTTCAGTGGGAATTGAGATAGTGAGAAACTGAGCCTTCTAGAGTATCAAGACTTGTAATTCTTGGTGGCATAGGCATGTTTTCATCTGGTCTTTGGCAAGAACTTGGTCTTTAAGGTCCTGTAGGCAGAAACATAATAGTACAACCAGTTCTGTGCCTCTCATCTTTCACCTGGACTAGTCCCTGCTAGTAGTAGGGCCAGGGTTTTGTTATGATTTTGCACTTCCTGGCTACCACAATGTCTGGTGACAGCTGTGATTTGTCATAATATGAACTACAGTGTGTCTCCTTCCTGCCACAAGCAATGCAAGACCACATGGGGCCATGGAACAGGAGTGTTGCGTGGCACAAGCCATTTATTTCATAGAGAGTAGATTTAGATTAGATGCAAGGACATTGTTCTTCACTCTGAGGTGGTGAGACAGTGGAAAAGGTTGCCTAGAGAGGCTGTGGATGCCCCATCCCTGGAAGCGCACAAGGCCGGGTCGGATGGACCTTTAAGAAAGCTGGTCGAGTGGGAGGTGTCCCTTCTCATGGCAGGGGAACTAGATGATCTTTAAGGTCCCTTCCAACCTTAAACCATTTTGTGATTTTATGATCTTATGATCATTTCCATTTTGATAGGCAAGAAGCCTGGATGGAAATTTTGACTGAAATCAAAGAGAAAACAAGGACAGACATTCTGTGGGCAAGCATAAAAAAAATTAAAATCTGGCATTTTGGTTTGGCCAGTCATTAGGGATTGTAATTTTACTAGACAGACTTTTATAACGACCTTCTTTTTTTCCAGACATTGGCAGAGGTTTATTAGTGAAGTGGGAGGAGATTATAGCAATCAGGGAGACATAAGGCTATAACATTGGACAACTCTGAGCACTTGAAAAGAAAGAATTTGATGTTATTTGGGTAAGAAAAACTCAGATGTGGCATGAATATATGAAAAGAGGCAAAAATTAAAAAGGTCACCTCTTATGGAGAAATGTGGAGAATTTGAGAAATTTTGATGGATTTAACTGGTATGATTTGGGACAAGAATAACAGAGGAAATTTGGGAAGTTTATTCCTTAGGCTGGAGACTTGTGATACATTTAGGTACCTCAGACAACAGAGGAAAAATAGAGCATTACATCTGGGCAGAAAGAACTGGATATAAGAGGAGGTAGCACAGAGTTACAGATGTCATTGATTTAGCACTTAACTTATTTCCATGGTTAATTTAAAGAAAGAAGCATGCAAAATACAAAGGTTTTGGTGTGGAGCATGCCACTAAACTGTAGTCATTCCAGATGAATTGCACATCAAAACCACCCATCCAGTCAAATGAAATAACCTCAGAAAACTGCCACAGCACGTCATGAAACACTGTAGACTACCAACGTCACAAGCTGCTGCTTCACATCCAAAAGCAGAGGGAGTAATAGAGCACAAGTTTGTGTTTTGGTCAATGAGTGCTTTGCTTGATCTTTCACCCCCAGAAGGAGGGAGATAATGTAAACTCAACCATTGTAGGCAGCTGGTGCAGAATTGTTAGAACACCATTAATTTGTTGGTGAAAAATTGTTCAAGTGTCTCCCAGACCAGTATTAGCAACAAATGATACACATCCAAAAGTCAAGTCCCTTCTATGAACTATCCTTTATCATTTATCTTATAATATCTACAACTTTAAATTTATTTTCAAAACTGTCAAATTCCAGCACAAATATCCTTCTTCATATGCTAATAGTGGCAAACACTTCCCATCAAAGTGCCTCTCAGATCTTCTTTCAGCCTCTCTGACCCCATGTTGACCAAGTTAGCTCTTGACATAGACATCATCTTTTCTTTGCTTAATACTGATCTTGTCTTCCACAAGACTTATGATTTCTCCAGCTACTTCCTTTCACTCCAGACACTCAATATCAACTCAAAGGAGTCCATTTACTTTCTGACAATTTAATTCATGCTTTAGCATGTAATTGATACCAAGCTGATGGAATTCTACAATTTGAACCTAGTCTGCAGTTTTCTGCTATCACAAGAAAACCCCTGATCTCAAAACTTCATAGGTGGAGCCTATGGAATAAATCCAATTTGATATTTCCAACAGGTTCCACAGCTCAGTCATACCTGTCTCAACTTTTTTTTTTCTTGCACATACAACCTTGTTGCATCTCAGTTTTATATATGTGATTTTGTATTGGTGTTCCAAGGCACAAAATGCCCAGTGTGAAACAGTCCTTGTCTTCAGTGACTCACAATTAAAATCAGATTAGGAGCAAGCATGGAAGGTAATACAGCAGCGCAATATCAGAGCTCGAAACGGAGTAGGACTAACCTTGGTAGCTTTTTTCTTTCTGCGCTTTCTCCTTAGCTGTCTCTCTGCCCAGATTCATGCTTCCTCAGTCCCCACTTCGCTCTAGACTCTTTATGCCTCCTGGTTCTACCTTCTCCTCTCCCTTGGGCCCCTAATGTTGACTCCTCACAGTTCCTATCCTGATGCAAAGCTGACATTGAGAAAGCTGAGTAGCTTTTTCTTCCTCTCCTTTACTCCACCTTTCATAGTCTGTGCCTTACTGACAAATAATATCTCTCTAGCTAGGAACTGTGACCAGACAAAAAACAAAAAGAAAAATATTACAAATTGCTTTCATGTTGCAAAGTCAAGCACTAAACAAAGAGGAAGTGCTGAAATTAAACTTGCCTGCAAAACCTTAATTTGGTCCTTTTGTGCATAAGTATTATGATATAGACTTTAATTACATGAACACAGACTATTTTTTCCATATCTAAATGCATAGATGTGCAAATTCTCAAGCAGTTAACTTGATTACAAGTATGCATAATATAAAAGTTCAATAGTCTATTGATATTTAGTCAGATTGCAGAAATTCCACATATTCATTGCAGCAGCTGACTATATTAGGATACTATGCCAAGAACTGAACAAATGAAATCAGATTATTGCAAATGACAAGGAACAAATAGCCAGGAAAAAACATAGTAGGGCCACAAGTAAAAAACAGCGCGGTGAATACTAGACAACTGAATTAGGTTCAGTTGAAACATAGCAAGAATTCTAAAGAAGCTCACAAATACTGTTTAATCTTTCCTCTAGTCCCAGTAAAACAGGCTAATCAGCACAGCGGCCACTTTATATTGGATAACTCCAAAGACTAAACCATAAAAATGGGGTCAATGTTTGAAATACACATAAAAAATTAGAGGCGACATCTTGGCCTCTAGGTCTTCTTCCAGCTGAAGGAAAAAATAGAAAAAGGTTAATTTCAAGGTTAGAACTAACCTTGTTCTATTTTGCTTCCCCACAGCCCAAAGCAGAGCTCATGGCCAACATGTCACCTCTAATATTCTTTGCTATCTCAACTGTGAGTTTTATATTAACATTTTCTCTTAAATTTTGCAGTCAGAATGCTAATGCACCATGGATTTTGCTGCAGTGTGAAGAAGCTCAGCTTGATCCTCTTTTAGGCTCTGGTTGACTAAGCATAGAGGCTGGAAAATGTTGATGGCAATGTTACCACTTTTGCACTTCACCGAGAATACAAAGGGGCAGAGCTGAACTGATACAAGCTGCCTCCGAACTGTAACAGAAGCAAAGCAGGAAAAAGCTTCATTATTGATAGATTTATTTTCCTTTTTAGTATCTGATGGAAATACTTGGAGATACAGGAATGTTTCCAGTTACTACCTGACAAGAGGATAGAATTCTTTTTGCTAGGTGCTACATATATTATGCTCAGTAATTAATGCAGAAGTCTGTCCCTCTCTTAGTTTACTGGACAAAATTTAGAGACCACACCTCAATATCTTGTCTGGCAAATTCCATATATTGCATATTTTGTATACATAATAGGGGAATATTGAATCTTCAATCCAGATTTAAACAAATCAGTTTCCTTTCATATATTCCTTTCCTCTTACTACTTTGAGGTGTCACTCTGACACCTCAATTTATCCTCTCCTGCTTAGCCTGTTTACGCTACTTCCAGAGGCAACCCAATTGCTAGGAGGAGTCTTGGAAAAGTGCTCCTTGTGACTAGCAAATCGTTGTATACCAGTTTACCATCCCTCTGCCTGCCATCTTTGTATTTGCACTCAACCTGCAGTGTTTCTGAACAAATAAGAAATACTATGTAGGAATAAGAAAATTGTCCATGGGGTATAAGAAGGTAGTTTAAAAATAAACTCTATGCCATGAAAAGCATCTGCCCCTAGTCATACATTGAGACAAATTCTGTTTATTTGATCTTCACTCTGTTCACATCATGATAAAACTTTGACTGAAAACAATCAGTGAGAAGCAATATTTGTTACCCTGCTGCTGCTTCAGAGTTGTTTCAAACACCAGTAAAATGTTTAAATTACATGCTACAGCTCCATGGCTCATGAGTTGAGCTTCTGGCCCCATGATCTCCACATCAAAATCTTTTCATAAACAGTCTTCATAAAACCTGGAGAGTACCTCTCAGGCTATGCCATCATATTGTACTTGGCTGTGTTGAGGAAATGGGAGGTGTCTCTGGGCAGCCCAGCAGTGTTGAGTTCAGCAGGTCCAGGTACCTCATGTTACCTTATTGCTGGCAATGTGTGAATGAACACCCATTATTGGTCACTTCCTTCTCATGGAATGCTCAAATTGCTACTTTCAACTTAAAAGCTACAAGTTACTCTGACCAACAGGTTTACTCCTATAAAAATCTGGCAAGGATTTTAGTATTGACCCTTTGTGTTTTACTTAAGGTTTCTTCTTCTATACTGTTATTTTCAGTTATGCAAGGATTTGTGGGAGTCTTTGCTTTCATTTCACACACAGAACTTCCCATATCACACCTCATTCAAAATCTGATATCCAGAGCAGAATGTCCCATTTAAAAAGCATAGCATCACCGAACCTTTTGACAGGCCATTTGCCATGGCATTTTAGAGGACATCACACTGGCCTGCAGAATTGCTTAAGCCAATGCCACTCAGCTCTCATGACAGTATGTTGCACTGCATGTAAAAATACAACATGAAATGCAGCATGCATGCCTGAGCTAGACAAACTGTTTGTTGGTTGCCTGCCTCATTCTCTTTAAAGCATGGCCTAGGATACTCACTCTTCATTTCAAATTACAGAACTCAGACTTTTGCCAATTTTCTTGTTACATGAGAAAGTCAAGGAGGATTTCATGTTGCGAGTATGTCTTGTTGCTTACAGACTAGAGTGTACAAATATAGTCCACCAAAAAAAATCCTACAGGGCAAAGCTGTCAAAAGCAGTGTCACTCCTCTGTTAGCAGCAGAGGCATGGACAGGGAATGCCAAGGGCATAGCTGGGCCTCCCTGTGCTACCAGGGGACTTATCTGGTGCAATTAAAACCAGGAAGAATAGTGATGAAGGTCAGGAAATGAACATTAAATCTTGCTACCAAACAATGTTCCTATCATGTCCAGAAATATTTCATGGCTGTCCTTAGGAAGCCTTGCAGCTATGTTCTATTTTGAAATGTGATGTGTTGGGAAAAGCAGCTTAAATCAGCAACAGTAATCCACTGACAAAGGGATTCTTTCTTTATAGGTAACAAAGGAAGAGCAGAAATCACAGAAATTTAGCTGTGTAAGAGAAGCACCAGTCCATGACATGGACATAAAGCTAGATCTGCTCCCATTAGCTGTCTGACACTCATGGGTTTCTCTGGTTTGAATCACAGTTTTATAGTCCTTGGAAGAATTCTATTTTATTTATTTATTTATTTAATTTTTTTTTTAAAAAGGAAAGGCAATAAATATTTTAAGGTTATAGAAGAGGGGATCAGTGCAGGCTTTTATAACAAACTAAGAGCTTCAATTCTAACACAGGTTTCCAGTAACTGAAAGTTATAATCATAGAATTGTTTAGGTTGGAAAAGACCTTTAAGATCATCAAGTGCAACCATTGTCCAGCGTTCAATGGACAGACAGTCCACATGTAAAGATCATTGCAACCATGCAATATGCTGCAATCTCACTAAAGACTCCTAGGAGCAAGCTGCCTATGGATCCATCTCACAGCCTCCTGGCAAAGAAATTCCAAAGACTCACCAACTGTTAACTCCAAAGCACCATCCATAATGCAAAAAGAAATACAGATGTTCCTTTGATCATGCTTTCCTTAAATAGTGAAAAACAAAGTTAGAAATAGCTTCCCATCTATTTCGTAGGTCGGTGAAGTGTATTTTCCTGTTGTTTCTCATTTCATGTGATATTATAACTGTCTCCCGTGATAATTTTCAACTCATGAATCACCAGGTAGGGAACAAAAAGTTCATTGTTCCAGCAACAGAAGGAGAAAGTGTAGAAGTTACTGCCTCTGCAGTGGAAGAGGAGGCACAAGTAGCTTGAGCCTATTCACTGAAGTAATGACTTTCAATCTCATTTGCAAAATGCTATGTTTTCCAATAAAAGGCTGTCTGTGTATCAAGTAGTGTTGAATTCAAAGACTTGGGGTCAAAAGGATGAAGAAAAGTATATCTTAAATATTTCCATTTGCTGTTACTTGTTACCTATGTCTCAAATTTCCTATCTTGTCCATGAATCCAAGGTTTCATCATGCATACCCAAGGACTGACGTAAAATCTTTTCTACATATTGCAGCAGGATACCCATTTTATTACTGTTCCAAGACAATAATTCGCAGATCTTTTCTAACTAGCTGAGGGTGACATCTTTACAGGATTGGCAGTTGCAATAAAGTACATCCTAGCTATAAAGTCAGTTAAGGGTGCACCGTAAATGAGATGTGACAAAAGAAAATATAAGATATTTTAAAGGTGAATTAAAAGAGCTGTTAATTAAACTTAGCTTCACCTTCCCACTTCCACAGTTCCATTAAACATTGAGAGCAGTGTGTTACCCTTGTGTAAGGGGAAGGTAGGCTACAGTCATTACATTGCCTACAGCATACACTTCTTGACTCATACAACTTGCTACATCCAGAGCTAAATCACAGTTTCACTGTCACCTAGCAATGACTGACATAATCTCTTCCACGAAGAACACATCTAGGTACAAGTATCCAGCATCTACTGTTTCTGTTTGTACATCTGTCTGTTGGCAAGAAGAGGATAGTGACTGATGATTTTCCTCCATGGAAATAACTTTTGAAACGTTTTTTTCAAAGCAGCAAAGTGGCCTTGTTTTCAATGCTGTTCAGATGAGGGCATGTCAAGGGCTACACACCAACTCTTCTGTCAAATGATACTACCTGAAGACAGCAGTAGTTTTGTTTCTTCTCAAGCCTAATATTTAGCTGGAGTACATATTATATCAGTCTCCTTACCCCTCTCCCACAAAACACCAACAAAATTGTTTATTAGTATTTTTCCTAAAGAAAGCAGTAATTCTGATTTCTATCCCAATCATATCACAGTACAAGTGCCTTAAAGCTAATGTGAAGTGTTGCCTAGCAACAGCACTAAGACTGCTGGGAATCATCCTGATACTGATTTTTGCATTGATAGTTTGATTCCCAAGGATGCTTTCTAATAACAAAAGACACTATTAATGCTGTTTTCTTACCTCAGAATTTAATTAATGTTTTTACTGCTGTGAAAATCACCACTTTCCAAAATTTCTGTTTTGTCAGCTCTCTTTGGACATTTGGGAGCAACACATAGCAATGGGTCCATCAAAACCATGGGTTTCAAACAAACAGCATCTAGAGATCTTACTGATCCTCTTAAACCTATACAAGAGTAATTATTTGCAATGCAACTATTTCTGGGACTGACTTCTAAGTTCACAGAACAGGAACAGTTACATGCAATCTCTGCTGGTGACTTTTGGAAAGTCAATATCAATAACCACTATGTGTAACAGTTTGTGTTCTACATTTATTAAACAGAAAAAGTTAAAGAAAGAATTAACTCAACTCGTAGTATCCAAACAATCAAGAAGTTGAAGTAATTGGACAGCAAACAATACACTTATTTGGAGAGGAGGAAGAACTACACGTTAGTAAGAATTTCAGGTTAAGGGGATTCCTCCAAGGACAGAAACTCAGTTATAATGGTTATCATCAATATTGCTCCACAGTAACAACAGGCTTACAATGAGTGTAAGGCCCAGGAATTGAGTATTGACATACAAAGGGATTTACCTTAAATCACAACTGAAGGCAAGGACAGAAATAATTTGTATCTAAGAAAACAAAATATTATTCTTGGGCTTAGAAGTGGCAAATTCATTTTCTGTCATGCCCCAGCCCCAATGCAGTGACATCTCAAAGATACTGATACCCAATGAAAAGCCATCACTGAGTTGAAGAGGGGACTTTATTCCTCTCTTCTTGATGGACTGAATAGAAAAGTCACAGATGCTGAGACAGTAAATATTTTTCTGCTGTTATTAGTAAAATGCAAATGCAGGTCAAAAATCCTAGTGGTCTCAGCTCCCATGGCCAACACAATAAGAATCAATGGAACTCAAAAGCTGTTCTAGATCTGGAAATTACCAGCAAGAGGTGAAACAGATGCTAGCACTGTCTCTTAATTTGTGCTTGAGCAAAGTTTTAGGACAGCCATACTTCTGCATCTTCTAATGACTGTTCACATAAGAGGCAGTCTCATTTCAGAAGTCAGGAGGTTTCTTTTTTTCAGAAGGTTGGAATCTGCTGATGTGCATCTCTTTTATCAACTAGGATTTTTAAACCCCTGTAACTGATAGCAGGTACTTGAACACATGCACAGACAGAGCCTGAGAGCTAGACAGGGTATCCTAGAAGAATCATAACAATAAGATGACTCTTGTTAGAGCTTCAGCACAGTGGGCCAAAGGTAAAAGTTTTTTTCATATTACTTTGTGCTACTTTGTACAATGCAGTTCTTGGATGGTTACCAGGCTCTCGATTCAAGACTAGGGATAAAAAATTGCCAACATCCTCCTTTACAAATTGATGTCAGATTGCATAATTTACAGACTAATCCAAACCAAAAAGACCCAAAAACCCAGTCCAGATTGGCTTTGTATTAACAGTGATGTAGTAGAATGAGGCAATCCACTTATTCCACAAAGGAATCAAATAGTTGCTGTAGAAAATGCTTGACTTGAAACCGGCATTACAGACACTGAAATCATGATGTCCACAGCTCTCCACACACAGATTGCAGGCTCCTCCTTTCAAACTCTGAAAATCGTAGCAGGGTTTCCTTTCTGCCTTTGCACATGGTGGTAAGCACTGCTATGGAATCTCACACCTAGCTTCAGGGAAGGCAAGCGAACTCCCAGGTTGCAACCTACAGCCTGAAGAAATCAACTGCTACCATTCCCTTTATTTTCATAACAGAAGCAGCTTGCTCTAACAAATCAATTCCAAACAGAACAACATGTTTGACAATTATGATTTTGAACAAATATTTCCAGCCACACTCAAAACACCGTGGCAAAAAAAAAAAAGCAAACTTTCAATAAACAGAAAATAGATGATTGTTCTCAAATGACAGCTTTCATGTTGTTTATCCCAAAAGATCCTCAGAGCTTATGTAGTATGAAATAAATTTGCCACTGGTTAAAAAATGTAAATTCTTTAAATACATAAAACCCTAATGAAAAGGCTTGTAACATTTCCCTTTTCCTGATTCCCACTTTTGTTTTTTTATCTTCCTAGAAGAAGACATTGATTATAATTACAGGGGGGACTAAAATGTGTGCTTGATTTTGTGTTAAAAAAGTACTTGGAAAATAAAAATGGGCTCTTGTGTATCTGTGGGATTGGGCGTGTGTATGTGCTCCTACACATGAATGCATATATGAATGGTTTCATGGCTTTTAAAGAATTTTCCTGTAGTGCACCAAGTACATTTCATATTTAAATGCAAATAATTTGTAGAGAGCACATTAAAGAGAGAGGATCTGCCTATAGAGATGAGCAAGAAAAGCTGCTTTGAGATTCCACCACCCCTTTAATGCTTTCAAGATGCAGCGTAGTGCAAAGCACAGGGACTGACTCTGCTTTCCTGGTGAAGCAACGAGAGCTTCAGCGTCAGTGCCACAGCCTGTTGCTTTATACTCGTGGTTACACAAACTTGTGATCACCACAGCACGGTCAGCTGTTGTGAGATCAGAGCATGCTACAACTCACACTGAGGCTCTACAGCCCTTGAGGCAGTGAATGCAAACTCAGGTCTGAAGGCACACCCACAAAACTAAGACTTTTAACAGGACCAAGCATTTGCTAGTTCAGTGGACTGATTTCAGATGCCTTGTTCCTTTTTAACTAGGGTTTCCAAATGAGCATATTACTCACAGAAGAGAGGAACTAGTTTGCCTGCATGGGAGCTGGGTGAAAAGGCAGCAGTTTGGACCCCTCAAATGTCAGTCCTCTACACCCAAACACAAACAAGACCAGCCCCCTGCTTTAGTTCAGAGTGTATACTTCTGCACGAAGTAAACATGAGGCTGTGGATTTTCTGGGTACCAGATTAGATTTAAAAGTACTGGGTCTTCTCTCTCCTGTTCTTTCCTTAGAAACATCATCAGCACAGACCCTCAGGGCAAGCTGCCCAAATCCTTTCACAGATAGCCACTGCATATGTGCAAATCAGATGCGCAACACAAGTGATGAGCCCACAAAGACCTCACAGAGTGGCAGGTGCAACGTGCTGGACTTTGGATGTACACAGCACCAAGCCATACACACATAAGTCCAACAGAGCCAGAATGCAGGCACATGCTTCATGTTTAGGCAGAAGTCTGGCACAACCAGGAAGCACCAGCCTTGCTTACATATCAGACTACAAATACATGATCCTGTCCACTGTGGTAATCCCAGTGTTCTAGTAGTGTGATAGACTCCACCAGGTCTCCTAAGATTATACCTGAATCTTCCCCAGCACATTATGGTGATCTTTAGATGTGTCACTATTAGAGCTCCACTGCATAGACCCTTGGAACAGGGAGCAGATGATCTGGGCTCTAATCCCATGACTCCCGTTCACTTGCTGTACAGCTGTGTTAATAGTAGCTCTTATCTAATTCTTTCTTGAAAAAATGAAAAAGATCCTTCTTGCATACCACACTTTCCTTCTCACGCTTACCCAGGTCACATCCTCTTGAAATGTATCTCAAAGTAACTAAATTGGCTGTTGGTCTTTCTTATATTTCCCTTTTCAGTTCATGGGGACTGAAATAACAGTGACTGCTGTGCTGCTGCTTGGTGAAACACCAACAGCCAGACTAGCGCTGGGTTATATGGGTGCCGTGCACTGGCCTAAACACTTCTGGGTGTTGGATTGTTTGAGACAAAGCACTCCAAGCAGGTATGGACTGTGTCCAGACTACTAGAGTAGTTTTTGGAACTAATTCACCTATGGTCTATGCCTGGGTCTCCTTTTTAGTGGCAGCACTGAGTTTATAGCAGATAGAACCCCAGGAGAAAACCAGCAAGCACATCTTGATGACCTGTTCTGGGGATCAGGGCTGAAGCGCAGTTTAGACTGCTAATCTGGTCATATATAAGGATGGAAGATTAGAAGGGTAGATTTCCTTTGGGATCCTTTTCTTGTGCAAAGTAGTAGGTACAGGCAATGATTAGTTAAGCCCATTTCTAGAGCAGAAGCTGTAGTTGTGCTGAACTCTGTGTCAATACATAGCCCATCTACATTCTTGTTCCCACCCTTTTTTGTAATTATTCCCAATTCATACAAGCAAAGGCTAATGATGTGAGAAAATTAGTTATTATCCTTTTCATTTCCTAATTAATGCTTTCTGCTATCCTCATCTGTAGGTGTCTATTGTGGAATTTCCTATACTTTTCTATGAGAAGCTACGAAATTAGATCAATTACTGTTCTACTCCAGCATGGACAACCCTAAAGCAATGCATACAGCTGGTCTGAATGAACAACCAGTAGCTGAATGACATCAGAAATTTTCAGTACATTTTGGATGATGATTTCTGCAGGATGTAATATCTTAACCAGTAGTCTCTGGAATGAGGCAGCTGACCAAAAAGCCAAGGTCCAGAGATCCCTTTGTTATGGAGGAATTCAAGTTTTGCTTTGAAGTTAACAACCTAGATCCTTCTCTGCCTCTTTAGTGAAATCAGCCTGACAAACTCATTGGGTTTTTTATAGGGATATGTCTCAAGCAAATTTTTTTTTGTCTTTCTTAAACTTGTCTATTTGACTACAATAACTAGTCAAGCATTACAAATTGTTGAAGTGGATCATCCCCTTTCTTTAGGAATGACAGAGACAGAAGCATGAAAGGAACTCTAACATTCAAATGGGTTTTAATTCAAATTTGAACTGCACTTTAAATCAACTTTAGACATTCTTCACCTTATACAACTTCATGTCTGAACTTGGACTGATTTGGTCATCTCATTTTGCTCTGAGCATGTGGTTCACTCCAACTCAGAGATTATAAATCCAGCAACAAAACTAAAGCCTCAGTCAGATACTGATCAATGAATCTGTTAGGGGAAAAAAAAAATGCTTGAAAATGCAAAACCACAGTCAAATTTCATTGCTAGCTGTGACAGCATCAATGGCGAAGGAATTTGGAAAAGTGTAAATAATTTGAACCAAACTAGATCATTTGTTGCCCAGTCCACATTTCTATGTAACATTTCCAGTTCTAATACACAAGGGATGAGAGGCTTTTTTTTTTTCCTCCAAGAAGTACTTTATGTGAAGAATAAGGAAATATTCAGTGCAACAGATGTCCCCATTCTCGTACTAATACTATTGAATGGATTGAAACCAGTGGTAAACTAACATCAAAAGACCTATTGCAAAGATGATAGCAATTCTAGGGATGCTATTTCCAAAGAGTTTCAGCGTTGGCTTCTTTGATGCCCGTGACTGGAAGTTTTTTAATTCCTTTCTTCCATGTCAAAACATGACAGTGCAGCTTTTTGCTCTATGAGAAAATAGATTAAAATCTATTAATATATTATCATTAATAGGTTGGCTCCTCTCTCCTTGGCTACTTATTTTCAGGAACTGTATAGGAATTTAATGTCTTGAGCCCTTTGTTCCTCTGTCATATGTACCTCAACTTTACTCAGTACAAAGATAACTGAGGGCACAATGAAAAAAATAGCATCAAAACCTTGTAAGATACATTTCTCTAGGAACCTAAGATGAAGATTAAATAACTTCTCAAAAACTTGGGAGAATACAACTTTTCAGGCTTGCCCCTGCTCTGAGCTGCAACCAGTCGATGCAGAGTTTCTCAGGCTTTTTCTCCTCTTCCCACACCTCATTGTTTCTGTGCCAAAATAAAAGAACCATAAATCTATTTTTACAGTAGGTTGTTCTAGTTAAATGGATCCATCATCTTCTGAAGATATTATATATGGGTGAACTGTCTCAGTTCTTTCCAAACCAGGCTGTATTTTGCAAATACAATTTGCAATTCAGGCAGACAGATCCCAGTAAATCTTACTCAGTTCATCAGCATGCTACCATCAGCTGCACACCAGATACCAGAGAGTTTTTAAGTTGCCTGACTTGCCCCTCCAGTTTCTAGTGTGGATTCACAGAAAAGAAACAGAGGGAACTTTGCCCTCTGCTGCTGCTGCTTGGAAATCTCTGCACGATGGATTTGTCCAAGTTATTTCTGTTGAAAAGCATCTATAAATAACTTGCATAACGCCTCAAGTGGGTTATGGAATTATTGGGAGTTTTGCCTGATTAGAAGAAATAAGAAGTAAAAGCTTCAGGAAAGGAGCTCAGGATTTTACATAGTAATAAAGAACACTAATTGAAGGGCTACGGATCTACTCATGTGCTTAAAACTAAGAAGTACTCAAGTGTTTTGCTCAGCTGGAGACACTTGGCCTGTGAAATAATGGTGGTCCTTATTTTCCCCCAAAACAAAAACGGCCACAAAGTGTTTCATGTCACACTATGAGTAAGATCAGAACTTTTTGTTACTATCAAGTAATTCATTCATCAGCGTTCTCACAAAAGACTTATTTATTGTCTTTGAATTCCCTTCCTTTCCTTTTCATACCCAAGATCTGGAAGCAATTTCTCAGTAGATGTCTGGAGAAAAAAAAGAAAAAGCAATTGTATACTATAGAATAGACTGCAGCATCCTTGGAGCAAAAAAGATGCATCAAATTATAGCTTACAGGTTGTGTACACTTCCATGCCTCCTGACTGAATGGGCATATCAGGGTTTTGAATAGCACCACAGGGACAGCTACTCCTGCTTAGCCATTAAACAAAAGATGCAACTGAACACCAGTCAGTGCTGTAAGGGATAAAGGGGTAACAATAGGGAGCATCCCTCTTGTCATAGGCAAATATATATCTTTTGTGATTAATGCAAGCCAGAATATGAATAACAGCTTTATTGGAAATTGCTTTCATGTTCAGGTCATGCACTAAGGAATGTTCTGTTTCTCTTCTGGAGCATAGAAATGGAGCAAACCTCTTTCTCAAGTTAGTTTTGGATTAATTTAAAAATATTTTTTCCATCTCTTCACTCTCAGGTAGTTAACAGCCTGCTCTCAGTGGAGCAGTTTGTGTACTTGGGTGACTACAGCCCAAAGAAAATACTTCCCTTCCTTACACTGATTTCAATGTACTTTACAGTAGGCCTTGAGAATCACAGTACATTCACCAGTGTGATTTACAGGTAAGACAGATATGTCCATAGCATTTTAGGCTACCATATGTTTGTTTCTAAATGTGGATCAATTTACTACCGTGGTAGATAGGTTAACTTTCCTTCTCATCTAGCACAACACCCTTTATCTCTCACAAACCTGATAAGATGCTGAAGTGTTTCACTAAACTGTAATAAATAGCTGACTGCACAGCAAGCAGTGTGTGAAGTGTTTTGTACACATGATATTTATACCAAGCATTTTTTTCATGGGAGCTGCCAACAGGTCTGCAAAGCTCAGTTCTGTTTTTCATCTGAGTTGTAAGTGGCTGATTATTTGGTGTAAATACACTTGGGGTGGACTCATGGTATGTCTTTGAAAACCTCTTTGAAATGAAACAAGTTCTTTTCACCCAGAATAGAGTTTAAGCTCTTTACATTCCACCTTTTTCAGATGTGATTGATTCAATCACCTGACTGGTGTTGCAGAAGGAAATTTCAATCTGAGACAGAAGTATTAGACCAATATCATTCTTTTTCACAAAACCCCATACAGTCTTCCGCTGTATAGTCAGTGCAACAGTAGAAGCTTTTTTATCACCTTGGGTAGAGACCTGTTGGGATCTAAATTATATTAGATTTTGGTAAGGTGGCTACCTACTGGGGTAGCTTCAGAAGTTAGTTTCGCATTCACATACCACAAAACCCAAGAAATTCTCAGTCAAAAAACTTTTCTTTTGTATACTGGGACCTTCAGGAAGAGCTGACTTGATGCCCACTGAAGTCACTGAGCAATACCTGTGGCCTTCTGTGGCTATTTGATAAGACTAGCAATTGCAGAGGTGTCCTGCAAAGATGGACAGATAACCAGCACAATCACACTGATATGGGAAGCTTCCATACTATCATATGCAATGGATGATGGCAAGAGAAATGTGGGGATTTTTAATATGGCCAAAGACTTTACAGAGGCTAATCAAGAGCATCAAACATCAATGACATCCAAATGTTTTCATTCCCAGCTTTCACAAATGCAGCACCACCAGCTCTGCCTGGCACTTAAGGCTTGCCTATGTAGAACATTGTGCATAACCATCAGCCCCCTCTGCAGATGAATTCTTCCCTCCCATTGCTCCATCTTCCATGTTTTCCTGGTGTAGTTGCTGGGCTTCAACCTGACCAATATGTAACATACAGCATCTTAAACATTACACTCAAAACATGTTACATTCTTTTCAGAGCAGTGGGTTTTGGCTTTCCTCGCTATTAACCCCCTTAGAAAGGCTGTCCAAGGATGCTGTACAGAAGTCAGTGGTTTCCTTCAGCCAGACAATCAAGCTGCTTCCAGTCACTTGAGAGCTGAACATCTGTTACTTAGCAACTGGGGAGGCAATTTGGGAGCATGCACCACCCTTGCCACTCTCTTCTGCAATCCTGTCACCGACCCAGCTACTCTGTGCAAGTAATCCTTTCCACAAAGGCAGAAGGCTAATATAAGAAGATTATACATTTCCAGAAATAACACTTTACTTCAACACTTCTCTAAACTATAGCTAGGAAATGTCTAGTATATAATTTTCTCCACAACCACTGGATACTTAATGTAACAACCCATCAGTCAAGAGCTGTTTCTAGGTCAGAGACACAGCTTGGGTAAAACATTTAAACACAAGTGAATTCATCTCTTGGTCAACAGTAGGCCTTCTCACCTTTGCAGTCCAGATACAGCACTTCTCTGCAGGAGGTTTTTGTTCTGTTTGAGAAACTATCAGTAATCACAAAAGCCTTAAGTAATTCATACACACATTATGTGTTTGTATATGAGTCTCCATGTTATATACTGATGGATTTAAGGACTGGTTCACTCTGCATCATTCTTTCCAGATACAACAGGTTATGACCTTGTGTTAATTTCTATATTTACTGTCCATGCTTTGTTTGTTGCTAGTTACCTTCATCTTTGGTCTTCTGTATTTCGACTCACATCTTTCTCAGCCCTCAACTCATTATTTCTAGCAATGATTTAGAGTTGCAGTTGAAGATCCTACCAACAAAATCATGACTTTGACTAACTGCTTTGGTTCTCTTTCAAAAAGAATATGCCATATTTACTTGGCTTTATGCTATCTTGATGTGCTTTCTTCACAGGAGGTGGCATTGTAGATGTTAAACCATTCAAGTGAACTTTTTCTGATCATCACATCAGCTATAAATTTTGTTTTATACTTTGTTCTAGTTTTCATGACAGTTATTATTCCAAAAGTGAAATTTACTTTTGCTTGGCATCTTCAGATGTCACTTTTGAAGGTTTTCTAAAATTCTTATAAGCAGAACACTTATACACAGAAAGGAGAGGTTTAAACCTATTTAACATGTTACCAGATGTAGCTTTTTAAAATAACCACCTTTTTTTAAACAAACTGCTTTGTTATCAATAAGCAACACAAAAGCAGTGCTTTTTTATGTTCTAAATTTGCAGTCTATCAATTATCAGTTTGTCAGTAACCTAACCCTATATTCAGGATAATGACTACATCTCCTCCCAGCTCTCTCCAGCAGTCTTCTGCGCTCAAGGGGGCATCATTTACTACATGTTGAATGTTCTGTGAATTTTAAGCATAAAGTTATTTTAGTAAAATACTACTAAATGCTTTTATGATACAGGCATTGGTTTCTATCATGACAGTTCAAGATTTAACCTATAGGCACAGTCAAACTGTGTGCTATGCAGAAAGAAGTGCAAGTATTAATAAAGAGGCAGCAAATATTTTTTACCAAAGGCTTGCTTTTGTTACTTCAGTCTTCAGAAATGAATCGCTTGAATTTTGGAAAAGTAATATTTCCAATTTAAAAGCTAATATTAACAACTGTGGTAAAACGAATAGAAATAAATAATTAGAAAATTATTTGCTTAGTTTTTTTCTGCTGTCACTTTGAATCTTCTTGCATAAATCCTTAAATCTTGTCTAGTCTGTAAATGAATCAGGTGGATGATAGTTCATCAGTAATGCTTTGAGTCTTCTAAACACATTAACACTTAATGATTTCTAATTATGGTTTCTGTAGCAATTAAATTATTTGCCTCTTTTCAAGTATTAAATTAGGATTTTGCTTCTCTTCTCTGTTCTGACACACATTTGGTGTATTGGTAGGTAGTCTGAACAATGCAGTGGTGGCATTTATACACACAGAATGGCTCCTGGAGCAGTGCTTGATGAAATGAAAGTATTTATTGCTGCAAAGCGATCACTGTTAGTTTTATGTAAGACCTGTCACAAAGCAGGTCTTTTAATCTGAAGTCAATTGCAATTTAAAATCTCAATACTTTAAAAAAATAAATCAATTCTTCAAATAGCAAAGAAATCTTATTTGAGAAGGACTTCGAAGAGCTATAAATGCTCCTTCCTATAATTAGATTGTGAGATGTAGCCACAACCCTATTACTTTACACTCGAAGATTATAGGAGAGTAATCAGCTGTTAGAATAGCTTCGCAAGGGAAATAATAAACACATGATCACTAGGGCCTTTAAATCAGCCTCAGCATCTTTCTAAAGCACGCATTTCAAGTTACTAGACTTACTGCAGCAATTATTGTATGAGATACCTGGTTTTGCTTAACACAACAAAGCAGTACTGACACTACCCCAACTTGAGACATCCAAGGTTTCTGCAAGCTGTAATTTAAGTATCAACATGAATGAGACTATGTTAAGAGTACTGATGGCACTGTGGTGAATGTGTTGGCTCCAATGAAGTGAAAAAAACAAAACTGCTTGGGGTCATTAGACAAATGATCTTTCATTAATTGAGTATCCTTTTACCTAAGCAAAATTTGCATCTCGCATGTCATCTTACAAAGGAGACTGGCTGAGCACCTTCTCATATCACTTCATTTTCAACAGTTTAGTGTGCTAAGACAGGAAGATATCTAACAAGGTCAACATTATGAGCTTAAAGGCTGGATTCTCAGGCAGCATGAATCACCTAAAGGAACTACTGCCTTCATCAGTAATATTTAAAGTTAGAGGTTGGTGTGGGCTTCAGACAACAAGCAGAAGTAAACTAAACTAAAAGCAGTTCTAATTTGATGTGTTACAATATGATACAAACACTACAAAACATTTTACCAACACCAGTATTTATCTCTGAAAGAGCACAGTGCAGTCTATGATAGCCACCCTCTCACTGATAAAAGCTGCATTAAATCTTTATCTAAGGCCACAAATAACTAGAACCCTGTAATAAGAATATCCAACCCCCTGAAAACTTGTATTCTGAACTGATGCCAGGCATTCAAGGCCTAGACTTGCATAGTTTTCAGTGCAGACTTAATGCATAACCCTGCATTTACTGTGCTGTGTCTCACCACATTTCCCATTTTATCGCATGAGAGTGACAGGACAATTAGATAGGAGTAAACCATTTCAACAGAACAAGAAACCAGTTCAAACCTTCCACCTGTGTTTAGGCTTCTACTGATGCTCAGAAAGATTTTTTTAAAAGGACAGTATAATTTTCCATAGATGCACACTGCAAGCATCTAAAAATAGGATATTTCAATTCCTAGCACTTGTAATTTTCTGCCTTTAACTGTAAATGGGATACCTAAACACAGCAAGGCTGTCCTGTGTCAGATTCGAACTCTCAGAAAAGTTCCAGTAAGTTCTTAAAGTGTTCATGACTTCTAAGTTCACTGGCCCTGGGATAAGCCAGAGCGCACTCCAAAGTCACCCTGGATATAGAACAGATCTCACCCAAATTGGAAGCATCAGTATCAAACCCTGAAGCACCAAATATTAAGCTTTTTAAAAAAGACATATGTAAGATAAAACAAGAGTAGGAGGTGTTTCAGACCTTGCTTCATTAAAGAGAAAGAAAACATGTACGATACACCACTTGGATGCACACAAATCTATGGGACCAGATGGGTTACACCCAAGGGTGCTGAAAGAGCTGGCGGATATGCTCGCCAAGCCACTTTCCATTATTTATCTGAAGTCCTGGCTAACTGGGGAGGTCAGCAAATGTGACACCCATCTACAAGAAAGAGAGAAAGAAGGATCTAAGTAACTACAGACCTGTTAGTCTGACCTCGGTACCAGGGAAGGTCATGGAGCAGATCATCTTGAGTGCTCTTACAAGCCATATAGAGGGCAACCAGCAGATCAGGGCCAGTCAGCATGGGTTTAGGAAAGGCAGATCTTGCCTGACGAACCTGATCTCCTTCTATGACAAGATGACCTGACTA
>WTSP01022023.1:0-12792 GCA_025331215.1 Actenoides lindsayi | reverse complement strand
TGACCCTGCTGGAGCAGGGGGGTTGGACGAGATGATCTCCAGAGGTCCCTTCCAACCCCCACCATGCTGGGATTCTGTGAAACTCCTGTGGTTTTGCCCCTCTAATTCCAAGGGACTGTGCTTGGCTCTCTACTGCTGTGCCTTGCAAGGGTAGGTCCAGGCAAGGACTACGTCTTCATGCTGTGTCTCTGTGACACCAGCGACACGGTGACTCTCACAGCAGAGCTAAGAGGCAGCATAATCCAATTCGAATAGCTAAGCATGACTTTGGATGCATTTCCCCTCACAAGTAAGGGGAAAATATGAACTAAAATTTAAAAACAATTAAAAAAAAAAGCTTTGTAATTGCTTGCTTAGTTACTGCCCCCACCCTGGATGGGTGGCAGAGGCTGGAAATCTGAAGGATGCTCTCTCTGAAATGCTTCATGATGCAGTTACACAGCTTCTTAGCATGGAGGACTTTTGAATTTCTTCTGAAGTTGATTTGTCTGTAGTGTGAGCTGGGGAATGTGAACTTCCAGAGGCCTGCAGTAGAGCCCAGGCCAGGCGTGCTGGCTGCTGCTGCGCAGAGACGCGGTTGGAAGTGAGCTTGGTGTCTGATACCAATCAATCTTTTCTGGGGTTTAGTTTTGTTAAGAGCACAGCTCTTTCTGTCAAGACACAAGTTGTACGTAAGAGGGAAGTAGCCTGAGCTGTTGTATATTTTGCCTTGAAAATACAGTTGGCTTTAAAAAAATAACAGAGGCACTATTTTCTCAAAGTCTTTGGTTACCGAGAGAAATTTCTCAGACAAAAGTACTTGAGGACTCAAAACACAAGGGTAGTGTTCTTCTCTAGCATCCCTCCACAGTTTTGGATATGCTGTATTGTTGTTAAGCCAACCAAGATAAAAGCTTTTCTGTGTGAGGAGGCTTGGAGAACATTCACTGCCAGATTAAATTAGCCTTTCTGGGAATAAATTAGTGGTTGGGATGTAGGCAGCCCTGCTTGCTGCAGCTGTAAGATCCACACGTGCTGGTACCCGCAGCAGATGATGTGAATGGTGGATGTGGTAGCTGCCGTTGACTTGAGATTAGATTTCTGGCTGGTGATTAATGAGAGTCAGCCCATTGCATTTTATTGATTATTTCTCCCAATGAGAAGCAGGCCACCCATTTAAGAGAGGGAAAGGAAGCCCTGGGGTTCAACGCAGCTTCATATTGGGAGGAAATCACGGACTAAAGCCAACGCTGTACCCCTGCTGCAGTGACTCTCCAATCTGGGGTGCTTTTGAGACCCTCAGGGATCCCAGTCACCCAGCCTGTGGCAGAGGGGAGCACTGGAGCCTTGTGTTGGAGGGGAGGACAAAGACTGGAACGAGGAGTGGAGTAGAGCCGTCATGGTGGGGGTTCCATGCTGCTGCTGACTCCTTTGGCCTTGTGTTTTTACCTGACCATTGGATAAACAGCTGCTGCTACGTGTGTGCGAGCTGCCCTTTCCTTAAAGGCCTGTCCAGTTTGTCTTCCAATTAACGCCTTTATTCTGCTCTGTGGTATACAAGGAAGCGCTGACAGGAGGCGTGTGAGTGTGCTGAAGGCTCAGCTTGCCCTTCCCACCTGCTCTGCTGTGACCAAAATCACAGCTCCTCCAAAATCTTTCTTTGAGCAAGAGTGAAGCTGGGACTAGAGGCCGTTTCCATGGCTGTTAAAAGATGGGCTTTTCTCCTGGGCTTGTTGTAGGTTTTCCACGGTGATGTGATCTGGAGCATATATGTGTGTTGGGAATGGAGGTTCCCCCAGAGTTCGTGGCTTCAAGCTACAAGTGTTGTGATTTGAGCCACGCTCAGGCTTCCAGCCTCCCTCTTGGGTGCCATGGTTTGGGATGTGTTAGTGCAGTGGAAGCTCTGTTTTGAGTGGGCTGCTGGGCTGTTCTGACGAGGGAGAAAACAGTGCCTGGCTTCTTTATCTGCAGGAGCTGCTTTCTCTTCGTCATGTTCAGGAGAGGATTTCAGTCCTGAATCCTCCAGAGCAGCTAAGCTGATTTCCTGCCCTGAGGGGTACCTTGGCATTATGTGCTTGAATGTTCACCGGTCTGATCCCCTGCTGTGAGAGCACTGACCCAGCCTTATGCCTGGGCAAAACCCTATGGCCAGTGATGCTTTTAACTTCACAGTAAAGCAGTGAGCAGAGTAAAGCCTTGGCAGAGAGGCAGAGAAAGGCTTTAGAAAGCTCAGAGCAGGGTCTCGAGATGGTTCTGAATCCAGCTGCTGTGCCTAGATTTTCAGTGAGGTCTTCTGCTTGCTTTGTCTGTGGTTCTGGAACCGGTGCCGCTTGTATCCAGGTGATGTTCCACAGCTGCCAGAAATAGGATGGTGCCTGGAGAGGTACGAGGACATCGTCTCTCTTCCTTCAGCCTTGTTTTCAAAGGGAATACAGCTCTGCGTGCCCGATGGCAGATTGTGCTGTACTTGGCAAGCTGATTTGTATCTTGGTCAATGTTCTTGCCAGATCTGCTTGTGTTTAAGCGAGCCGGGCTAACGATGTGGCTTTGCATTCATGGCCTCCCCTGTCAGCACTGCTGTAAAGCAGCCGTGGCCGGTGAGGCTCCTGGAGAAGCAGCTTTTGGAGTGGCCTGAAGGACAGAGATGTAGCAGCTCTCTACAGGCCTTTGCTCAGCAGATAACAGAGTTTGGGGGAAGGGGTTATGAGGGAGTTGGCAGGAACTTGGTGCTGCAAACTGAAACCAAAGTCCTGAAATGCTGTGAAGTAAAAATGCCTTCCCTGGACCAGGGAGTTAGTGCAGACTAGCCAAGTCTGGCTGGAACTGGAGGGAGAAATGTGGCTGGCAGGAGCTGCGTGTGACTCGAGGGTGCCTGCCAGTGCTCCCTCTGAACCACCGCTGTGCAGCTGGAGACGACCCAGTGCTGGGCACAGTCAGTGGCTGTTGATTAACCCAGGAGGTTCCCCCTCTGTGAGCTGGGACATGGGTTTTTGAGCAGCCCAGATGAGCTGGGCTTGGGAGCAGGCTGGTGCAGGGTCCCTTCCCCTGTCAGACTCCCATGGGATGAGCAAGCCCCCCACTAGCAGAGTGCTGGGCCAGCCTGAGAGAGGTCCCAGTCTGGAAACAGGAAGGTCTGGTGACACTGTGGTAGAAAGAAGGTAAGTGTGATAACATGAGTGGCCTCAGCACAGAGGCATGCCTGCAGTGCACGTGTCCCTGGATGTGCGTGGGGCCCCCTTGTTGGCAGCCAGACTGGGGAGAGGTCTCGGACCGTACACGCACGCTCCTGCTGCACCAGACCACGCTTCTCTGCAAAGAGTGAGCATGGCCTTAAATAAATTGGAGTGACATGGAACACTTCTCACCAGTCCTCGGGAAAAAAAAAAAACCCAGCAAGGTGACACTGTACCTGTTAAATGTAAATGTCAGCAGCTTCTCTGGCGCTGAGGGCATCTGTGAGGATGGAAAATGCTAATGTTGGTGCAGGCTGGAGTTGCTTCTCTGGCAAGCTGGAGCTGTGCCTCTGGTGAGGAAATGTCAGTACCGTGACACGTTTTGTACATCTCTTGGAAGGAAAATGGATCTGGAATCGCCACCGATGTATTCAAAATTCTTTCATTGTGTTGCAAAATCTGCAAGGGAGTTCTGAATAGGCTCTTGTGCTCTGATTAATTCTGAAGCTGAAATGCGGCTACATCTTCACAAAAGTGCTGATCCTCTATGACTCTAATTTCCTCCTCCCTTGGAGCTTAGTGTGTTATTTAATGGAAGTCACACATCTAATCAGTTTGATTCAGTGACTATGTAGCTGTATTATTTGACTTTCTCTCAAAGATTCTGTAGAATGAGGGTGCATAAAGGAATAAAATATTTTTAGTATAGTTTTTGAGAGTGAAAACTACAAAATCCTGAGTTGTGCTTTGAGACGTCGTGGGTAATCATCCAGTATTCACCTTCTTGGGGCGAGAGCTGGGAGGTGCCAATGAAACGGAGGCTGTGACAGCAGGGGGCACTTTTTCTTGTAGGTAACTGAAGAACTGGCCACTGCCCTCTCTGGCAGAGCTCGGTGAGCTGGTGGGCTCTGAAGGAATGGGAGTAGTCCATGGAGAAACTCCAGGCCACTTAATCTCCCGAACCCAGAGGCTTGTGAGTGGGAGGGACTGACAGTGGGGTCATTCTGCCTTCTCTTGTTTCCTTGCTTGTCCTTAGGTATCTGTTACGGGCTGCCATCAGAGGTGAGCTACGGAGCTGTGGCTCTTTAATGCAAGGAACTGCGAGGCTTCTGCCCCATCTCCTCTGGGACTTCTGCCTCCCGTTCAGCTTCTTGAGCTGTTTTTTTATGTTTGTTTGTTTAAATGAACAAGTAGTCGCGTGGCACAGTTAGGTTTGGTGTTAGTGTTGGAGTAGGTCTCTGTTTCAGTTGCTCTAGGTTATTGCAGGTTGTGTTATTAGCATTATTAACTAGATATCAAATGGATGATGTAATGCGGTATTTATCCTCCCAGGGGAAAAAATAAGTAGATGCACAGGACTCTAGGTAACAGCTGCTGATATCACTGGGTGCTTTCCCATGGATGTTACCAAGCGTTAGCTTGGGCTGTTTTTGAATTTCTGTGAAAGTCTCCCAGAAAAGCTCTCTGGTTCTGCCTCCTTTTTTCCAGGATGAACAATCCCAGGTCCCTCAGATGCTCCTCACCAGACTTGTGCTCTAGACCCTTTCTCAGCTTTGCTGCCCTTCTCTGGACATGCTCCAGCCCCAAAATGTCCTTCTTGGATTGAGGGGCCCAAAACTGAACCCAGGATTTGAGGTGTCCTCCCAGTGCCCAATCCAGGGGGACAAGTAGCATCCTGCAAGGCAGTACGGCTGCAGTGTGTTCTCAGATAGTTCTGCGTTCTGAAAACTGTCTTTTGTGGACTGAATTCCACTGCCCTGGTGACCCAGAGTGCTCTGGGCATGCCTGAGCCTTCCCTGGTGCCCCTAGATCTGTACGAGCTGGGGTTCAGTTTTGAAGTGTGGGGTAATGGCCTCTCCTCACTGGTAGCTCACAGGCTCCCTTGCCTCCTCTCTTGGCTCTTGTTGGATGTCCCTGCCAGCATGGTGAGCTCTGCAGCTGTGGGATGTGGCTTGGGAGACCATGACAGAGAGCGAAGAGCTACCCAGATGCATTTTTATCATTTAGGCTGTTTTTTCTTTAAATGCTGAGGTTAACCAGGTCCCGGCAGTGCTGTTTCTGCAGCCCTGGCGTGGAGAGCCAACAAGCTCTTGGTCAGCCCAGCTGGAGGGGAATGGTACTGGAGAGAGTCCCAGAGGCAGCAGCAGGTCCTGACAGTCGCTCCTCCCGCACGTGACCCTTTGTGGGTGTTGCAGAGAAACCATCCTTGTGATAAGCAGGGGAATTTTGTGTTGAGTTTTTCTGATACCCATAAAAAGGAGCTGCACAAAGCAGTAATTTGAATCTCTGGCTGAGGACAGCTGAGCCTGGGCTGCATCCTGCAGATTATCTGATTGTGTTTTGGATTTAACGCCCTCAGAAATCTTGCTTTGGACAAAGCACCTGGTTTCCAGCGAAGGTCCTGCTCCCAGTTGCTTTGCCTGCTGGGTGCCAGTGGCTCACAGAAGGTCAAACGACATGTCCGAGGTCCCAAGGTAAACGACTGCGATGGGGATGCTCCTTCGGAGATGTGCGTGCTGTGGAGCAGAGCGGGGAGCTCTGGCCATCTGACGTAGCTGGATTGAGCGGTGAATAACCACTCTGGCAGTTCTTTGTTTTAAAGGACAGCTTCTGTCCTGCTTTGCCAGCAGAGCTCTTCAACCCCACACCGAAGGAAGAGCCGGACTCTGTTTTCTGTAGTTTTCTGCAGCTGAAGTCTGGCTGCAGAAGGGTGGGAGAAATGGGCTGTTCTGTGAGCAGCCTGGCTGCTTCTGCACGCTGGGCTCGTGCTCCCTGGCAGCGGTGCTGGAGGCACAGGGCTTGTGCTTGGGGCAATGCAGCTGAGTTGTTCAGAAGAAGAGCAGACCTTTCCTCTAGTCCTTCACTTGGGTTTCTGTCTGTGCCTTGCGCGGTGCGCTGTCAGCGTGCACCACCTTGCTGTCTTGCCCAGGACCAGGGTGAGGAGTTGAGGAGGTGCTGCTGGGGTTCACAGCAGGAGAAGGGAGGGGGTACATGCCTCCCCCGGTCAGGGATTGCCAGGGCATCCTCTTTCTATAGGAGGCTGCAGCACTCTGCTGCTTGTTCCTTCCCTGCTGGCTCTGAGGAGATGGTGCGCGGGCTGCGAGCGGTGACTGCGCATGGAAGAGGCAAAGCTGAGGGGGAAGTTTGGCTCGCTCACAGGGAAAACATCGCTTTTTTTGTTGTTCCGCGTAAAAAACAGGCAGAGGTAACCAGTGAGACTGCTTTTCCAGCAGGGATTTTTGCTGTCTTCCCTTCTGAGGTAAGAGCTGTCTGCTGTGGCTTGTGCGGTGCTTTCAGGAGCGGTGGGAGTTGGGCCTCACGGGGCACGTGTGGAGAGGGCAGCGTCCCTGGCTGTGGCACCGGTGTAACGCTGGGAACACGCTGTGGAGCAGGTCCAGGCCGGGCTCTGGAGACGCTGCTCGGGAATGGCATTGTGGAGGAGGGCAGTGGTGTCTGCCAGGGTCAGGGCATGGCTCTGTCCTCCTCTGGGTTCGGTCTCTTCTTGTTGCCCCCAAAGTCCTCTTAAAGGGTAACAGGCTTTCGGTCAAATGACATTTTGCCAGCATCTGATCTGCCTTTTGTGCTCATATGCAACATACTTGTCTGCCTCCCTAGTCTCAGTATTTCCCTGTTTCTGGAGCGGGTAGAAGCCCGTGGCACACAGGGCCAGAAAAGCTGGGGAGGTGTTGGCCACAGCGCTGTTCCCTATGTAGCAGGGAGGAGTCTGGCCTCAGTGAGGGAGCCCAGCTTCTTCACGGTGCTTGGCTTTGCTTTTAAAGATCTATTTACAGAAGTCTGGAAGCTGAAATTTGTGTCTGATGTGCAACGAAGCTGGAAGTGGTCGTATCCTTTTCTCTTATTTATTCATTTAATTTTAGTATGTTTCTTCCTTTTCTAAATATCGGAAGTTATTTTTTTTGTGGAGCAAGAGCTCTAAAACCGTGCAGGAGCAGCTTTTGATGTGCTAACGTCACTGAACACGGTTGAGTATGAACAAATGCAGCTTCCTGCCTCAGTGGCTGGAGCTGCTGCTCACGTAGGCAAAACCCATCACCGTGGGGCTCCAGTCACCAAAGGCAGGAGGAGCGAGGGCAGCACAGACCGAGTGTGTTTCTGCTCGTGGGAGTGGATCTCAGCTGCGCTGTGAGGCTGACTCAGAGCTGCACTGTCGGGGTTTGCACGTGAGGTCGACTTGCCAGTGATCTGCTCCTTCCTTCTCAGATTTCTCTCACCCTTGGTGATTTCGTCCAGGGGGAAGCAGCCTGAAGTTCACGTGGCTGCTGCCTGGGAAGGATGGCATCAACAGACCAAACCTTTGGGTCTTTGAGCAGTGCAGGAATTATCTGTGACTGCCCCCTTCCTGGCGTTGTCTGTTTTATGGGGTGGTAGCATGTTCAGCTAGGACCTGTTCTGGGGGCACGATGTTCCCTGGTCCTGCTGCACACCACGATTCAGTTGTTTTTGACAAGTGATGCCCCCTACACCTGTTTGGAGCACAGGTCGGATGGGCAGAACTTTCTCTTGCCATGTTTGAATCCCAAACTGTTTCTGCAGTGATCCTATGTGATACAGCAGAGGTAAAGTCTCTGGAGAGATTCCAAACCCGCCTGGACAATGTGATCCTGGGCCCCCTGCTCTGGGTGACCCTGCTGGAGCGGGGGGTTGGATGAGATGATCCCCAGAGGTCCCTTCCATCCCCTGCCATGCTGGGATTGTGTGAAGTAAAGCCAGTGGGGAACGCTGGGTACATCAGCGCTGTCAGCCGCTGGGAGAGCTTTTTGGTCACTGGTTTTGGATGTGTTGGTAAATGAGAACTGCGGGCTTTAGAGTATCGGGGGCTGGGAGGTAGAGACCTATTGCCATCTGTTTGTTCTTCTCTTCACCTAAAAACTGGCTGGAATGAGACCCTGGGTCTCCTGGGTCGCACAGAGCTGCAGGGCAGGACGCATGGGTTGAGGCCATAGCCGCAAACTGGAAGGCTGTGAGAGCAGCGGGGGCCTGGAACAGGCTTCTCAGGGGAATAACAGGATGGCCAACACACTCCTGGCATGTGAAGGGAAGTTCTGGGGTGTTGTCCCCAGTGGGGGAAAGAGGGATGGGTTGATACAGTGGATGCCCTTTGTTCTTTGTTCCTTGTTCTGCTCGTTTTGTCCCCCTGCCAGCCCATGGGGCCCCTTTGCTTGCCTTTACCAGGAACAGTGTCTGCGACCATTGTGTGGTGGGTTCATCTTCTGTACTTAGTTCAGAGGAGCCAGTGAAAGCTGTTCTTCCAGTTGAGAAGAACCAATCCGTATTTTCAGCTGGAAGTAGCATCTGTCTATCCTCTGACTATCTCCTTTTGAGTCTTATGATCTTGCAATGGGTCCTTGCTTCCCAAAGAACCTGCACTTGACATTGGTGATTCCATCAGGTCTTGAACTTAAGCCTAGTAAACTTGGCCAAAATTATTTGTAAAGATTTTCTTTTTTTTTCTTTAGGTGTTCAGCTGGTCCGTAGGCATGGTCATTCCAGTATGCCCTAGTGGGGATGCAGTTTCTGAGGATGTTTCTTCCCATATGAGAACAGCTCCTTTGGTCTGAGCTGTTTTCATGACACAGCAATGCCCTGGTGGTTCAGCTTAACTGAACCCGCGTGGTTACCATAGGACAGCTTTGTAGTGCCCTGGCAGAGTGGCTGGCTGTGCTGGCACCAGTGGCTAGAGAGCCCTGGGAAGGGTCCCCCAGGCTCTGTGTGCCGTGAAGTCTCTGCCATGAGCTGCTGCTGGACTCCAAGTCTGACTCGCTGTGGTGTGGGAGAAGTCTTGTTTCTGTTTTGCAAGACAGAGGGAGCAAACTCGGCTTTGCTGAAAGCTGGTGGGTGAAGCTACGGTTGGACTTGGTGGTCTTCAAGGTCTTTGCCAACCTAAATGATTCTGGGATAAAAGCAGAAATGACCAGCACCCAGCATCCTTGTTACGTGCTTCTGGGGATCATGTTTTGATGTAAAATGCTGCCGTGGTTTTGATGCAAAACACCACTGTGTTTTTATTTAGTGGCTGGATCTTCCCAGCTTACCCACCTGTGCCCAGATACCCCCAACCTGTGCCCAGATACCCCCAACCTGCTTCAGCCCTGCAGGGCTCTCCCAGCGGGGTGTGCTCTGGGCTCTGCTCTCCTGCACTGGGTGGGTGCTGCTCAGGGTGACTCTGCCTCTTGGCAGAGGGGCTGCTGGCTACCCCCTGAGAGCAAGGGTGCCCCTCTCCACTCTGGGGGGGGACGAGCTGGCTCGCTTTGCTTTGGCCACGTTGTTTTTGCGAGGGAATGCTGCAGGGTCATCCGTGCTGGGCAGGCGAGCGGTGTTCTGGGGTAGTTCCCGTCCGGTGCTGTGTGCCCTCCAGCTCCCCACGGAGCTCTCTGTCGGAAATGGGCTGGGGTGGGTTTTGTGCTTCTCACAGGAAGATAAAAGAAAGCTCAGGAGAAACAGCTTCTTTTCCTCCTGGGAAGGGCACGCAGCCAACATCCTGCTCTTTACAGATCTCTGTTAGTAAGCAGAATATTGCACTAAGAGTGACTGCGTTTGCCAAGCAGGAGCAGAACGCTCTGCAGCCCCTGCGGCTTCCTTCGCCCCAGTGCGTGCGGGGCTCTGCCATGCACTGGCTGCCGTGCTCGTGGCTGCCTTTCCCTGCTGGTCAAGGTGGCAGGATTCATTGCTGGCTCCGTGTGGGGCTGTCGCTTTGTCTGATGGGTGTTTCTGAGCTGGTGGAACACGTGGGTGGGATCGCATCTCGGTCTCCTCGCTTGAGTTTTCTCGCCAGCGCCTTTGATGATGGCGGGAGGAAGGGGGTGTTGAAAGATGTTACGCTCTGGGAAAGCAGCATCCAAGCAGCAATGGGAGGAGATCTGTTACCTTAGAGAAGCTGTGGGCTCAGCTGGGCCGTGAGGGCAAGGAAAGCTCCCTGGCAGGCCAGTGTCCCCAGGTAAGGGCTCAGGGATGCGCTGGTTGGGCTGGGCTCATCCAGGAGCCCTGCGGGTGTGGGGAAGGGAAGATCCAAAACTCCTGGGTGCAGAGGGTGGGTTGGTTGGCTGCTTTCAGGAGAATAAGAAGTTGTCCTTTTTTACATTCCCAGGGAAGCTAAAAAGAGCACGGCCCAATTTGTAGCTTTGTAGGTCACTGAAGGAGAAGGGAGAGCTCTGCAGCATGCTGCACTTGGGGTGCTTCCCTCTGCCTGGAAGCGCTCTGTGCCACAGGGCTTGGCTGTGCCCACTGCACCAGCTGGCTCCCCTTCCCCTGGCTCTTGAAGAAGAAAAGAAGGAGGAAGATGCCCCCCAGCTTCCCCCTGTTACACTTTGCAGCTGTGTGTCTGTGACTGCCACTTCAGCCTTCTGTGGAGAAATAGAAGTCTTACTGAAGTCTTACTTCTATACGGACATCGGAGCTTGCAGCCCAGAAGCCAACGGCAGCCTGGGCTGCATCCCCAGCAGCGTGGGCAGCAGGTGGAGGGAGGGGATCCTGCCCCTCTGCTCCCAGGGCTCTGGGGAGAGAGACCCCCCTGCAGTGCTGGGGCCAGCTCTGGAGTCCTCAGCACAGGAGAGACAGGGACCTGTTGGAGCGGGGCCAGAGGAGGCCCCAGCAATGATCCAAGGGTGGAACCCTCTGCTGGGAGGCCAGACTGAGAGAGTTGGGGTAGTTCAGCCTGGAGAGGAGAAGTCTCTGGGGAGACCTTCTTGTGGCCTTTCAGTATTTAAAGGGGCCTGTCAGAAAGATGGGGAGGGACTTTTTACAAGGGCTTGTAGTGACAAGATGAGGGGTGATGGCTTCAAACTGGAAGAGGGGAGATTCAGATTAGAAATTAGGAAGAAGTTCTTCACTGGGAGGGTGGTGAGACACTGGCACAGGTTGCCCAAGGAAGCTGTGGCTGTTCCATCCCTGGATGTATTCAAGGCCAGGGTGGACAAGGCTTTGAGCAAACTGGTCTACTGGGAGGTGTCCCTGCCCTAGAACTAGGTGATCTTTAAGGCCCCTTCCAACCCAAACCACTCTATGATTTTATGATGGTTTTGGAGATGGTGGTGGTCAGGGTTCTCACCTTGCTGCTGCCCTCCCAGCTCCGTGTCACCACGACCCCTCTGGGTCACCCCTCCTCTGTGCCTTGCCACTGGGTGCTAGTGAACCCCAGCACCCGACTCCCAGTGCCCCAGCCCACCTGAGCCTGGCTGCCAGGTCAGCGTCTGATCCAACTCAAGGTGTCTCCAGACACAGATAAAACCCCTGACCACACAGGGCAGTTCTCCTCCCCCCCGGCCAGACCAGTGGTACTGATGTTTCTGACAGAGTGGTGACATCGGGACCTTCTCTTTCCAGCCTCCATCTCCAACACGCTGGCACGTGGCAAACTGAAGGCAAAAGGTGATTCCTCCTCACCAAGAACTCAGTACTGAGCTGGCTTTACAAAAATACCATCAAAGAGCATCATCTACCACTGCTGCGGAGTCACTGCCGTACGAGGTGCTTTGCAAAACAATAAAAGACAGATGGTATCCCCCAGGAAAACACTACAGAGCGAGTGAAAACGTACCACAAATAAACCTTGACACCAGCGGGCTAAAACGGGATCCGGGGGCTTCAAAGAGACGTTTTAAAGGGGGAAAAAGAGATTTACTGACTTCTTTTGCTTCTTTATTGGGAATAAAGAGAAACTCCGATCGTTTTTAATGAGTTCTTTGCTTCTTTTCCTACGTGGTATATTACAAACTCACATATTTGTCTAGTTGGAAGATTCATAGTAATTGCAGAACAGCTTTCCTGATGACATCGTTGCAGCAAAGGGAAGAAAATTGTGCAACTGGAGAAGAAAGCAGTCTCTCACCAAATCGCTTACATTCTTTGTCTGGTCTCATTAATACCTAGTTAGCTTTGATGCTGAACTAACCTCACAGATAGAGGAAACCTTTGAGGAGGACTCCACAGCCTCACACTGAAGTGTTAGAACATACAAGAAATGCCAGAACGATCTCCAAAAAAAAAGCAGGGAAAATGAAAACCAAACTTGACATTCTTGCAATTTCTAAGCACTTCTTTTTTATTTCCTTTCTTTCTGTCTTTCTTTCCTTTTTTTTTTTTTTTTTTTAAAGTTTTACCCTCCTTTATCCATTTAAGGAAGCAGAAAGCAATGCACTTTCCAGTTCTTTTAAATATCCTTAGCAGGTCACCTCTAACGCTGCAAGGGTTGACTGTGATCTGCTTCCAAGGCTGTTGCATCAGAGCTTAGAAACCCAGGATAAATGACTCCCTGCTTGAGCAGGGACTGCAGTTTGAGACCCGTGCTCAGCACGAGGGGCCCCGCGGGCGCCGCAGCAGCAGCATCAAGGAAGGAGGGAGCACTGCACCCCCCAGACTGGGCAAACGGGGATGCTCCAGAGCGTGGCATGTGCTGGGGCAGCCTCGTACCCTCACACCTCTCACCCTAGGCATGGTGCCAGTGGGGAGCCCCTGCAGCTCCCAGTGCCCCCACGCTGACTGTGGCCATCCCACCACAGCTCTTGGCTCTGGGTTATCCAACCGAGGAAGGTGTGTTGGGCAGAGAGGGGCCATAGGATGCATCCTCTGGCAGCTCCTATAAGGGGAAGGGAAGGGAAGGGAAGGGAAGGGAAGGGAAGGGAAG
>WTSP01022022.1:0-20535 GCA_025331215.1 Actenoides lindsayi | reverse complement strand
TCCGAGGGTGGAACCCTCTGCTGGGAGGCCAGGCTGAGAGAGTTGGGGTTGTTCAGCCTGGAGAAGAGAAGGCTCCAAGGAGACCTTCTTGTGGCCTTTCTGTTCTTAAAGGGGCCTGTCAGAAAGATGGGGACAGAATTCTGAGCAGGGCCTGTTGTGACAGGACAAGGAGCAATAGTTTTAAGCTACAAGAGGGAGATTTAGACTGGAGAGAAGGAAGAAATGTGTTACACTGAGGGTGGTGAGACCCTGGCCCAGATTGCTCAGAGAGGTGGTCAATTCCCCATCCCTGGCACCATTGAGGTTGGCTGGGGCTCTGAGCAACCTGCTCTAGTTGCAGATGTCCAACCCCCCTGCAGTGAGCAGGGACAAGATGACCATGAAAGGTCCCTTCCTACCCAAACCAGGCTATGATTCTGTAATTTAAATGGGATGCAGCTGTACCCATCATGGGGCACCCAGACAACTCCTCCTTCTCAAGAGCAGCAGGCAGCTCTCCTTCCAGAGAAAATCCCAACATCACCTTCAGTTTGGAACGTGAAGCGCTAACGAAATCTGTGCAACAAGATTTCCAAAAATACTTTTTCTCAGGGAAGTGACAGCCACTTTCTTTAATTATTTTAGGGCCATGTTTTTCTAGATGGAAACTCCAACAAAATGTGACCAAAAAACAAAACAAAATCCTGGGGTTTTAGTAGAACAAAAATAAATCCATTGCCTTGAAGTTCCAAAAAAAAAAAAAAAAATCCCAAAAAACAATGCATCCCAGGAACAGAGCATCAGGTGTGAAAATTCACAGTCTCTGGTCCCTGGCTCACCTCTGATGTTGATGGGCAAAGCTCTTTCCACTGCCTCGGCGATGCTCCGGACAGCAGTGCTGTTGGAGGGGACATAAGCCAGCTCCCAGGGGTTGCCAGGGTGCCGGCGGTAGAAGAAGCCTGGCAGGTCACTCACGGACTCCGGGGGGTAGATGGTGGCGTTGGGGTGGCTGATGGAGTGCACGCGGTGCCGCAGCGCTATCAGGATGGCGGCAAAGAGCAGGGGCAGGCAGATTTCGATGACTGTCACCAGGATCTGCCGTTTCTGCAGGGAAGAAAAAGGTATAAAAAATAAGATGCGAACACTGAAGGGAGATCAAAGACAGTAACAAGGTTCAGGGCACACAAAGGCCGGGTAGCAGAAGCGTTCTTCCATTTCACAAGGTTTCACAACTCAGATTTTTTCAGAGCCCAGGAATGATGACTCCTCCTCCTCTACATTGCCCTACTGAGGCCACCTCTGGAATATTCTGAGCTCCCCAGTTCAAGAGAGACAAAGAACTACAGAAGACAGTCCAGCAGAGGCTACAAAGATGCTGAGGGGACTGGAGCATCTCTGTGCCAAGGAAAGGCTGAGAGACCTGGGGCTGTTTAGCTGGAGAAAAACACACTGAGAGGGGATCTGATCAATGCTGATCAACAGCTAAAAAGACCACAGGGGGCAAGAGGAAGGGGCCAGACTCTTGTCACTGGTGCCCAGTGACAGGACAAGGGTCAATGGGCACAATCTGGAACTAAGGAGGTTCTATCTGAACATGAGGAAAAACTTCTTTGCTGTTGAGGGTGATGGAACCTGACCCAGGCTGCCCGGAGAGGTTGTGGAGCCTCCTTCTCTGCAGAGATTTCAAACCTGCCTGGACAATGTGATCCTGGGCCCCCTGCTCTGGGTGACCCTGCTGGAGCAGGGGGGTTGGATGAGATGATCTCCAGAGGTCCCTTCCACCCCCTACCACTCAGTGACTCTGAGAGAATCCTGTGTCAAGGCACCAGAGTGACACCAGGCTCGCAAAGAAAATGAGTCCGAGAGCTCCTCCAAAGCGGTGGTTTTGCTCCACAACCACTTGAGTGACCTGGTGGTCACCTCAATCTTCCTTTCTTCTCTCTCTTGAGAAAGCAGAAAGGAAAAGGAGCATTTTTGTTGCTGAAAACTTCATCCACAAAAAGCAGGGGACTTCGCTTGTTCACACTGAGCAGCGGAGCCTTGAAATAGAACAGTATCTTTGGGTAAGGTATCTTCAAATTGCCCTGAGAGCATCTACATGCACAGCTCAGCCCTACCTTAACATCAGCTCCTCTCTCTGCCTCAAAACAAAACAATCTGGGGAAAAGCATTTGATGGAGCGATGCCGGCACATGGAACCACTGATAGATCACAGTTACAAACTGAAATGCGGCTTGTCCACAAAATTGCTTCTGGGTCGGTGAACAGCAGGAAGCAAAGTTGCACCACCAATGGGAAGGTCTCTCCGTGACTCCTGAACGTGCTGCACAGCACACGCGCTCCAAGCATCTGTCATGAGATGTGGAGGGGATGGAGAGGCAAGAGTGCTCCCCAGCGTACAGACGTGCATGTCACAAACAGGGGCGTAAATGACCCTCTGCAGGCAACTTTGTATTGTGAGAGGTCCCAGCTGTGCCCCTGTAAATGGAAGAGGGGTCAGGCGGCAGCAGCAGCTCCTCCCACTGAGCAGGGACCCAGCCTGGGAGGGGATGAGCTGCAAACTCCCAACGCCAGATGTGCGATGACAAGTGGCACTGGAGAAGTGATGGGAGCCCAGATATGGGGTGCTTCCCCCTGTTCTCCCCCAGCCCCTCTCTGCTCCTGTCCTCCTCCTGCCTCCAGTCCCTGATTCCCCCAGCATAATACTGCTCTCTTGTGCAAAGCCAAGAGCCACCCATGGCAGGACCCATCCTTTGCAATGTTTTTTTTTGTTAAACGTGCTGGTTGGCTTCCATTCAGAGATCTTTAGGTCTTTGAGAAGGAACCACCAGGACATCACGGCTCTCTGGGCTCAGGGCTGGGAAGCAGCTGTCGGGCACCAGTGCCTAGGCTCGGTCTTTGGGCACCAGGCAAGGGCATCACTTCCATTCCACAGTGGCACCAACACCTGCACTGAGCAGGGGGAAAGCACAGAAGCAGTCTGGCCATCTCCAGAACCAGGTATCTTTGATTCACCTCTCTGAAGCAACCCCATACTATCATCTCTTCGAGTTCAGCTCTGCTGCTCAAAGCTAAGCCAGGTTTCCCTTTGGGCACTGTGAGCTGTCTCTCTCCTGATACACCAGTCACAGCCACAGTCAGAAGCAGAGCTACCCAAGTGCCCTTGGACAGCCCCAGCACTGGGCTCCTCATCCAGATTTGTGTTGGGAACTTGCCATCAGCACTGACTCACAGACACTGCCCATCCCTTGAGAGACAGGACAGGGGCTGCAGGAGCCGCAAACCAGCTCCTTATCTAGCAAAGCAGAACCCCAGAAGTCCTCTTCTCCATGCCTTGTGCTGCCAACACAGCAGGCATAAGCCCTTCACCTATCCCAGCGTGCCTGGGGCAAGGAGAGAGGCTCAAGGTCTGACTGCAAGGGCTGGACAGGCCTGACTACAGGGGCTGGAGGAACCCGCCTGCTCCACCACCCCCAGCACAGTCATCCCCAGACGGGCCACTTTGCCCAGTGTTTGCTGAATGAGGTTATTTCCACGAGAGGGTTTGCAGACATGCCAAGAGCTCATTCGCAGGGACATCCCGTAGCAGTGATCCCTCTGTTTATTTATTTATAGAAAGATATTTATGTAGGATAACACACCCACGGAGACACGGCTACCCCGCTCACACACTCGCCTTGCTAACCCAAGCAGCTACATACACAGTTTCTGCAGGAGGATGATGAATTAAAACCACTCTATATTCACAGAGGGAACTACCCCCAGGCAGCACAGACTGGTGAGTCAAACTTGGATCCCGAGCGCCTGGAGACTTTGAGTCTGGTCTCACTGTGCATGTGGTCTCAGGCAAGATACTGAGCTCATGTCCCCCCTGCAAGGGATGACAACATTTGGGCAGCGCAGCCCAGGGGACACAGGCTCCAGACTGGTCTTTGCCACAGGTATCCCTTGAAGAAATCCCTTCTCTATCCTGCCCCAGCTTGTGCCACTCTAACAGGGCACGCTCTACCTGCAACACGGTGTATTTGCTGGGGGAAAACCCCCAAAAATGGGCCAGAGCACAGGATCTCCACCTCCCCTTATTGCGGTTGCACCTACAGGTTGATTTTCTCCACCCAGGGCACCCCCAGCTCGCACCAAGACCTAGGGAGGAACTGCTTGGTCAGGAAAGAGGCAGTGAGGTAAGATGGCCTTGGAGCTCACAGAGAGTGGCTGGGATGAGCCCTGTTCTCCTCAGGGTCAGGAAAGCCCTGCACAATTTAATCCAGACAGGCACTATGAGGAGCATTCATCACCGAGGACAAAGCCCCAGATACCCTTCTCTTAAAACACAAAGGCCCAATGCACACAGAAAGACTTGGCCGTGGGGGACAGGAGGTCCTCTCCACCAGCCAGCACCATGCAGCAGATAGCACCAGGAAGGGACAAGGAAGGGTCAGTGTGCCAAGTATGAACTGGGAGACTGGTCATATGGGTCACCCCAAGCTCCATATTAAATGATTAAGCAATTGAGAAACCTCCAGGAGAAACAGGAGAGAGGGCACGGAAAGGAAGGCTGCAGAGCATGGGGCAGTGAAATGGCTACTGGGGAGACTGGCACCAGGAGCCCTGGGACACAGGAACGGGAAGGGACTGGGACGCTTGACTTGCTTCTTTGCACCCCTCCATCACTGGCACACATCCGCAGTGGGGGCTTTTGCCTTGCCTCCCCTGAAACCCTCGCAAGGTGCTCCCTCCCATCACTATTTTCATCTGCAGTTTTTTCCCCTAATTGCGACCGAACCCCACCTTCCTCTGCACTGCAAAGGAGGCTCCATCTGCAGGGACCTGGCTGCTCAGCTCAGCAGGGGACAAGGGCCCGTGGCCCCCACCTGCAGTACAAGTTCTCCAGCATCACGGCTGCTACAGAACAAACCTGCTCACACTATTCCTTTTTAGCTTGAATGATAAAACTGGAAGAAGGTATCTTAAATGCGAAGCGTGAAATATCTGGCGTGGATGTTGTGGTGGTGACAACAGAGAGCCCAGGGCACTGGAGACAGAGGGCACAAAGACGTCCATTGAGTGATTCACAAAGAACCGACTTCAGAGCTCACAAGTGCAGCCACCGCCGCTCTTTAATATTAACAAAATTCCTCCATTCTAAGTAATTTGATCAAGTAAGGGTTCCCCACCTCTTTTTTCATCTAAAAAAAAAAGGGGGTAGAGTTGGCAGGCCTCTTTTAAACGATCCAGAAACAGACAGAGAAAACACCCACAGTTGCTGTTGACCAAGCAACCGATGGTGACTCATCTTCTCGCATGCAAAAAACACTCCCTGCACGAAGCCACCAGCCGGGTTTTGCTCCGCGAGACCAGTCTGGTGGAACTGGTGAGCCAGCTCGCTGTTTTTCTTGGAGGGGAAGCAGTGGGATATGTGGATGTTACTGAATAAAAATAATTGCTCCATGTTAACAACGAGCCAGTCATCCAACGGTAAAACATTTCTCAAAAAAAAAGAAAAAAAAAAAAGAAGATAACTCTTTACACACTTCTTTGCTGTGTGGCTCTTCAAAGCCCGTGGAAATCAGCTCTGCCCCAGACTCCCCTTCACATTAGGGCCAACATAGGATCCTTGTACTGCATGGCTTGGCCTCAGATGACAAAATCCTTTCAAGCACCAGGAGATAGCATCAACACAGCAAACTAACGGACGCCTTCGAAATCCCACTGGAAAAGGCGAGCGCTTTTCCTGCCAAGCCCACCAAGAAGGGATGAAAGGGGAGCCCTGATGCCTGTATTTTGTACCAAGCAGTATAAATGGAGGACTGGGTGTTACCAGTCCTCATCCAAGATACATCTCCACGGATGGGGATGACCTCGAAGCCGTACCTGCCAATCACAATCCTATGGAGGTGCCAACAGTGGGATCCTGGTAGCGGATGAGCCAGACCCAGGCAGTGCCAAGCTCCATAGTCCCCAGCCATGCAGGGTCCACACAGCCCCATCATCATCCCTGCCCTTCTGCACCAGCCACCCTGACCAGAGGAACATCATCCCATCCACCTCCCCCAGCAGAAGCTCTGCTCCCACCGCATGACCTTGATGGGGCTCTGAACCATGTCGGGGGACAACACCAACAGCTATCTGTTCCAGGAACTCAGATCCAAGCACCGTTGCCTTCAAGAAACAAAATAAAAAACCAAAACATACTATGTTCATCTAACCATCTGCTTGTTCACTCCTGCCCTGCCATTGCTGTGCCGGGGCACTGCGTCTTCCAGCTTGGGGCCCGGGTTTCCCTCAGAAATGCTAATCTTTAACCAGGAATTCATAGCAGGAGAAATCAATAAAACAAAGGGGAGGGTTGGAAAAAACCACTTTCCCTATTTTATCCAGAACCAAAGCCTTTTGCAGGTCTACTTCCCTTTGGCTCACTTGCTCTTCTGGGTCTACGAGCATATTTTAGGTAATGAAATGCACATTTGCTGGTCAGCTCTAATATATCCAGAGGGACTGGTTTTCGCGTGTGTTTGTTTTAAACTTAAGGGTGTTGTAAAGTTGTTCCAATGGCCCAGGGATGGGATGATAAGACATGGCAGGCAGCGTCTGTTTAGTGGGTGGCTGTGGTATTAATATTTATCCCATAATTGAAGGAAGACGTGACAACATGAGAAAAGCAAACCACCACCACGTTTCCTTACGAGGCACACACCGAACCCTCGGCAGCGACCACCAGATAGGAGGCATTTCATTCAATCCTTGTTTACTGCAAAGACAGAAAATTCTCTTACAGACCAAGTTTACGAAAAATGGAAAAAAACCCCAACCAAACAAAAAGAAAAAAAAAAAAAAAAAAGCAGGTTCAAAGTCAGAATCAGGTCTGCTGGCCCTGGGGCCTTTCCAGCCAGATCCCATGTCTCCCTCAGCCAGTGCCTGAGTCCCAGCTGCACGCTGGACCATTCCCCAGAGCGGAGCATCCCAGCCCAGCCCCACCTGCAATGGAGGATGCAGCTCCACCACAGAGTCCTGCACTGCCAAACTACGTTCAGACAAGAGCTGCTTCCACCTCCTAGCAGTTTTTAGGCCACCAATCAAGATCAGGCCTGCAAAGCTACAGGGGGGGAAAAATCTCTCAAGTAAATTGATTTTTTGCTTGCTTGCTAGAGAAGAATACTAAGAACGTCTTATTCATCTCGAAAAGCAAATACAGCCATCCCTCCTGGAACTGGTACTGGGAGCTCTGCAGAGCTGTGGACCAGCAAGAACAGTGCCAGGGCAGCGCAGGCTCCAAGCAAGAGCCGGTGGGAAGGCAGCAGTGAGTGGGCTGTCAGTGCCAGGCTGTGCCCTCAGAGGGACAGACCCACCCGTACAAATCCCTTCCTGCAGAAATGGCAATGCAGTGCAGAATTACTGCCCCAGTTTGGGGATGTCAGGGCCTAGAGTTCCAGCTTCTACTTTTGGTTGCTTGAGAAGTTCAGAAAAGGAAGAAAGAGGTTTCCTAAGGTCTTAAGCACATGCGTAAAGAAAGGGCAGCTGAAACAGTGTGGAGAGACCTGGAGAGCACACACCTGCATTAGAGGACCAAGAACACAACTCCATGGAAGTCAAGTCTACCCCCATGACTTACACATCTGCTCTGCATCTGGGTGACTGCTCAAATGCTGAGCTCAATGACAGAGGACAACCTCAGGGCGCAGACCCTTCCCAAAGCCACCTCTCTGTACAACCCAGACACCCCGAACACTGCCTGGGCTGACAGAGGACTAAGGGAAAACTAGCTTTGGCTGAGAAGGAAGAAACAGCCTCTTCTATCTGCACGGTTGCCCTTGCCTGCAGTTCATAAGGGCAAAGGAGACAGGTTATTTGCCTGGCTTTTTAACCAACTTTGCAAAGGGCTGAAGGTCCAGCCAGGATGGGGCATCACCACCCATCCCAGTGCCTCCTGCATCACCCAGCTGCTCCCAGCACAGCCCCCAGCCCAGGGCAGCACAAGGAGCAGATGGATGCAGGATCCATCCCCACAGCAACACAGACCCTTGGGCTCCAGCATTGCTTCCTCAGGAACTGAGGAGACCCTCACCCAGGGGACCAGGGCAGCCCCTCAGGGGGGTGGACAGACCACATGGTGTTCAACATTGCTCTGCTTCCTGCAGCAAACCCGGGCAGCTCCATCCCTCCCCTCACACACCACCCGGGTTTTCCGCTCCTAACTGGACACACCATAGAGATGTTCTACAAAAAAGGATTAATTTGCACTTTCAAGCCTTTGGAAGAGGCTACCTATAAAGACAAACACACATTAGTGTTAGTAAAGATGTTGTTTATGAATGTGAGGTTTGGTGTTTCCTGTGGTCATTTAAGTTAATGGTAAAGCAGCTTCTTCTACCTACAACCTGCCTAAAACCCAAAGCAGCTGCTTCTACCTCAAATTTTGAGACCATATAGGCTTTGTCTACTAAAGGAAGTCTTAATGCCTTAGGTGGCACTTTCCTAAAAGTAACAGCAGATGGGATTTCTCCCACACGTTAGTCATTGTCTCCCATTTGTTAAGGTCAGTGGTTTTCCATCTTTCACTTTCAGATCCCTTAAAAATTGTACAACATGGGTCCATGTCCCTGGATGTAGAATCCAAGTTCATTCATTCCATCTGCGCTCCCTGGACCTAGGAGGAGATGCTCACTTCAGGGTCTTCCCCATAACAATGCTCAACCTTCTCTCTGATAACCTCCACATACTTCCTCCCTTTCCTCTTCTCCCAGGGCAGGCAGGACATTGTTTATGGTGGTTAATTCAGTTGCTGGCAGAAGATGTGGACTCACTCAGACAATCAGAAACCCCAAAGTCAATGGTTTGGGCACATAAATTCAGTTTATCCCAACTTTAGGCTCACAAACACCAGAAGATGCCCCAGCCTCGTGCCACACAAGGTGCTCTGCAGTGGGGTCCTGCAGCTGGTCTCCCTCCGTTTCTTCTCTCATTTGGATGAAATTTAGGAGGTGACTGATCACCAGGCCAGGGTGCAGCTTCTGCTGGGCTCATTTATGGAGAACGGCTGGGAAGAGGCATCAGCTGGCAAATAAATGTCTTAAATTGAAATATTTTAAGCCAACAGCACGAGTCCAACTGTTCCAACACAACAGAGGACTGGTCCACGGCAGACAATATCCTTGCCCAATAAATCCTTTCAAGGTTCACTGATCACAGCTAGATGCATCATAAATTTCCCTGAATAGTTTATTATGCCCATAAATCTCTATAAAACTATTTTATCTCATCTGGATCGGCAATTAAGGCAACTTTGCTCTGTTTACAGCTTACCCAGCAATGACAATGCGCACGTTTCTTAAGAAAGGGGACTGAAGAGATTCAGCAGCACCCAGCCCAGGGCAGCAGCCCTCCCAACCACACGTCTTTCCAACACACAACACCCCAGGCACAGCAACCAACCACGTCTGCTCCGTGTGCTTCCCCCGTCAGAAACAGACCTGCTATCAAATAACGTTTCTTCTACTTTCTTATCTTCCAAACGTGCTGTTTAAAGGGGAAAAAAAAGAAACCCTAGCTTAGAGGCTTGCTCAGCCTGCTTTTGCCAAAATGCATGCCCTGCATTTAATTCAAAGGGTATTTCTGCTCGGGGAGCTTAGCAGCTACTTTGTTGACATTTTATTGGGGAATGTTGATGGTTTATGGCTTCATTTAAATCAGGTGGATAAATGCATAACCGTCATCCCTTTGGCTTTTCAGTTACAAGACAGAAATAAATCCCATTTCCAGGCTGTCCCACCTACTACACGGCTTCCAGCTTTTCCATACGGCCTTTTTTACTGTATAATCAAGCAAACCAAGGGATTTTCCTATAGAAAACGAATCTCAGAAGCCACTGACCTGTTCCTCAAGACACAGCATTACTCACAACGTGGCTGCCTCCCACCCTGCCCCACACAAGGCTGGTGTGAGCAGAGCCAGCCCCAGAAAGCCAATGGGCAAAGCTGGGGCGAGAAGCAGGGTACGGCATCAGCGCACATCCCACCCGAGAGCCTGCTGCCATCGTTTGCTAGACCAAGGCCTGGACAACCAGAGATCTTTTTTGAAACACACCAAATACCAGAAGATATTTAGGATTTACCAGCATGGGTTTAAGCCCTCAGTCGATGCACCCAGATACTGCATCATATAAAACGGCAGCTGATGCACAGCTGCCTAGCGTGTAGCACCCTCAGCTTCCACCCAGAGGTGAGCAGCCACCTTCAAATGTGTGATGGTTCACATAATGTGAAAAAGCTGGGTTTTGAACGACACAATTAAGAAAGTGCCTGAGGAATAAATGCTTCTCTCTCACTCCTCACACTGAGGAGCCTCACAGGCAGTATTTTCACTCTTAAACCATTAATCTCCCCTTCGGTGCCCCCCCACTGCTCCAGGAGCAGCTTTGGTGCTCTACGTGCCACCAAACAGCAAGACTATGAGTCACTGGATCTCCTTCCACCCAGCCCTGGTGGCCAAGGACATGACTGTGCCATGCATCTGTCACCAGCCAGTGCTGTAACACTGCCCTTTATGTTTCATTTACAGAAGAGCTGCCCTTGCCAAGAAATTTGGCCTCTGGGCTTGACCACCAATGTCCTGCAAGATGTGCCCAAGAGCTCCCTGCCACCACCATGCAACATAGGAGGGTTATGTGTCATCCTGAAGAGTATCCAGGACACTGCAATCTGAGAGGAAAGAAAAGAGCAGGACACATAGATCTAGGAAAAAGCAGGACCTGCAGAAACCCCACCACCGCCCATCAAGCCTTCCTCTCACAATGGAGTTATGTGGAGGCTCGAAGCTCCTTGGTGGAGCTTATGAAAAACATCCAAGATCACAGCAACCAGCCAACCTTCTGAGGACCTGACAGCAGCCTGCCTGCCCTCAGCTACATCATGAGGATTGATGTTTGCAGCTGGTGAAGGCAGCTTCTCCTACTCTCTGCAGAGACACCCCTTCATGCTTCCTGAGGGCACACAGCTGCTGCTCACCATGCTCCTCAGCAACGCCTGACCCCGGTTGGACCAGTCCTGTACCCTGGACAAGGGGACAGCCATCACTCAGGCACGCCTCACCTCAAGGGAATGTCTAGTTTAAGTACTAATGGTTTTGCTCCTTACCTCTTTTATGTGAAATGTGAGCCCATCTCAGCCCTGCTCCTCTGCTTCCCGAGGCTGTCCCTATCCGTCCTTAGCCAGGCAGGTCCCACAGCTTTGGAGATTTGGTTTCCACACAACCTCGGGATACAGCCCATCCCAAGTTGGGCCTACCCTCTGCCACCCCTCCCACCAATGCCCACTGATGTCCACAGCAGAACCAAGTAGCCATCCCCATCACCATCCTCAGGAAGGGAGCAGGGCCCAGTACAGCACCCAAGGGAGAGGTCCCAGGCATCTTTGTGGAGTTTGATGGGCAAATATTTGACAATGGTTTCTCAGACTCCAGGAAGGAAAGGAAGAAAAGTTGCCTTCACTTCAGAAAGCTTTATGATGAGTTGTGGGATCATCTATCAGAAGCAGCTCACACTGAGGCAACGGTAGGCTGGGTGTAGGCTACAGCTCCTGGGAACACAAGGTGGCAGGACCACGTTGTTGGTGGAAGCCAGGCCCCATCAGCCAGAGACAAACCTCTGGGTGCCTGACCACCCACACTCCAACCCACAGCACAGGCCACCACTTCTTACAACTGACAAACTTCAGACACGCAATCAAAAGTCAAAGCCACAACTACAACGTGCGACAGGGAGAGACTGCTGATGCCACCCATGTCCCAGATCCCCGCAGTCGCAGGGCACACGTTGACCTCCAGCCACCACGGTGCCCACCACCAGCCCGGCAGGAATGGTGCCCCTTCCCCAGTCGGGTCACCACCAGCAGATCCAGCTCCAGCTCTCCACCAGGCAGAGGCGAGGCTCCCGAGCAGCCGGATGGCAATTTCCATGGCAACGCAGGGATGCCATCAGCAGAGGATTAAGCTCCAGCGGGAGGGGAAGCGGGACCAGGGGGAGGGAGGTTGATCAACAAGCGCTGCGACAGGGACGCCGAGGAGGAACAGAGCCCCACGGCATCGATTTGCACGCTCATCTTCCCCTTTCAATTCTTCTCTAGCATGAACGTCCCAATTTAAATGGCAGACTTTGACACCATTAGAAACTATCAGAGCATTTAACACACTGCCCCTTCCTCCCACATCATCACACCCACGTCTGCCATGGAAATAAAGAGGACTGCAAGATCCAGACATCTCCCCACAGTCCCGGCATGAAAGTGCAGCAAATCTGCGTCACACAGAGAACCTTTGAAAGAGGATGAATGCTAAGTGCAGGGAGAAATGATTACTTTATTTGTAAGGACCATGTCTCTTGTCATTCTAATTCATTCCAAATCCTCCGGGCACTGGACAGCTGCAGGTTTAATCATGAATATACAAATCAGCAACAAATGAACAACAAAGAGTCTCCAAACGCAATACAGGGAGACCCAGAATTGGGTTTGGTTTGACTGCTGTTCTCCCTCCTTTGCCCTGAAAGGAAGAAAGGGATGGGGAAAGCCAGGACCTGCCACCAGGCACCAGGGCAGCCCAGAGGTGCCTCTCCCATTTACTCCCAGCCATGGGAGAACACCTCTCCCTCCCCCAGCAAAGGCTCCCTGGCGCTGAGTGGGAAGCAGCAGCTGCAGGGAGGACAGCAAAGGGGAGAGAAGAGGGAGGAGATGAGACAAAGTGAGGGCAGTTTCTCCCAGGAAAAGAGCAGGGACCAAGCATGAGGTAGAGCCGAGTATCAGCCTGGCCACAAACCACCCTTCTCCTGCTGCTGGGAGCTGCTGTGCTGCTTCTCACCTCCCAGGCCTGCTCACCTAAATAGCAGATAATAAATGAAGCGTTTGCTTTCCAAAGGCCTGAGACGCTGCAGAGCATGGCGGCCAAGAGCTGACCACCCGGCAATAGCCAAGGACCAAGCCCTCGGTTCTCACCCCAGCGCTCTCTGCAGAAGCAGAGTCTGGCCACACAACCCAGGCTGCCCAGCCAGCTGTGCACATCTGTGGGAACTGTAATCTCGGCCATAAAACCACAGCCTGGGGCTGGGACAGGGTGTCAGGGCAGCGCTCAAAGTGCTCACAACTGAGAAATGCAGATGCAAAACCACAACCCGCCCTGTGCCAGCTGCACTGGCATTAGCAGGTTTTCCTGGACAGCCTCAAAGCCTCTTCCCATCAGCACAGGATCAGATGTGGCCCCACCAGGGCCCTCCTCTCCACCAGTGCGGCACTTGCCAGGCTGAGCAGAAGGTGGGACGGGCACGCAAGGCCCAAGGACAGGCGCTGAATTGGTGGGGAGTAGCACCCTGAGCACCTGCAGAGACCTGCAGAGGAGTTTAGAGAAGACAATGGGCTGGACACCTCATGTTCCCCGTCTCCTCTGCGGGCTCAGCAAGGAGAGATGGGAAAACAGAAGCATTCCCTCCTATACACAAAGCCCAAGTCACTCTGGGAACAGCAGTGATGACAAACCCACTCCCTTGCCCAGTACAACTCATCTCCTCTCCCCACAGCAAGAGAGCAAGTGTATTGACCCCCTACCTTCAACACTGCCTTTTTCTAAAAAAAAATAAAATAAAATCAAAACAGAAAAAAAAATCCTCGAACAAACGGCAGCAAATCCCAATGCAGAGCTGCACAATGGACACTTCAGTCTGCCCAGGGGAGGGAGAGACAAGACCTTCAATGCCTAAATAAATTCAATTTGCTCGTTAAGAGGGGGCTGGGGAAGGTTAGGCAGAGGGTAGGGGTAGTTATTCACTTCCCCCAATTAACATTCCAGTGGCACCGCTTTGCTTTCTAGGAACAATACCTTTTTCGGAAGGGGGAGTGATGCTGGTGGGGGCATTGGATGGTCCTGGAGAAAGCAGACGTGGCTGCGCCTTACCAGGGGCTGAGTTTATGCACTAAACAAAACTGAGAATAAAGAAAGATCTAGCCTATGCAAAAAGAACCTGCAAAATAAAACCCCTCACGCCCCTAGACCAAGATTATTTGTCTTTGCTGCTGATCTAAATATTTCCTGCGTAAGCCTTGGCAACAGAAAAAGACATTGGCTTGTCGGTGGCTTGTTTATAAAAGGTCTCCAAAGGAGGGTAGTTAAAAATATTTAGACCAGGCTTTGAGCTGCACCATCCCCACAGCCTCCTACGGCCCCATGCCAACTTGGGGCAGATGAAGACCTCGACCGACGGGTTTAGAATAAACTGGAGCCTCATCCCCTCCACCCTTTGCCAGGCTCTCCATCCATCACCACCAGCCTGGGCTTACAGGTGGGGCAGCCAGGAGGACGGGCAGGGAGGGGGGTACTTCATCCTGCAGCAGCTGAGGAGGAAGGAGACGCTACCCAGCTTAAGGTCAGGTCTCCTGTGGGATGAACAGGGCTAGATCCCACCCTCTCCTCACTCCCAGGCTTCCTTCCCCATCACTGAGGTCTGCCCCCCCACTCTGTGACAGTAACATTAATTTTTCTCCCAGGATGAAAAAAATTGCCTTTTCTTAGTGTGCTTGTTAGCTTCTCCAAGTGTCTGGAGCTCCCACCAGTTTTAGTGGCTTCCCCAGTGCTCTTATAAGGGAGGCTGCTGTGCTTGAGTTCTCCTCAAACACAAACCCCGCAACAGCGCACGCACAGAAAGCGAGGAGTGTGAGTGGAACCCAACTGCAGTTGCACCAGCAGGAAGGAAAAGCACCAGTGGGCTCTGTGCAGGCCAAACGTGCCCACCCCAACCGGCATCACTCTCCAGCAGAGCCCACAAGGTGGGACCCACAAGGGACCAGGCTGCAGGGGCACAGGGCTCCCAGGCTGAAGCCCCACACCAGACAGAGCCATGCCCCTCACCAGCATCAGTGCTACAGGCCTGAAACAAGCAGGGTCACCCTTGTAAAACTGGAAGCAACCACCAAAACCAAACAGGTCTGTCTGGACACAACAGCCATATGTGCTGGGGAGTAGCTATTTTACCACTTTGCAGTTTCAAAGGATTCCCACAAAAATCTTGCCCAAGCACAGAGAGATGCCAGAGCTCAGCGCTCCCAGTCACCGTGCAGAAGCTATAACAAGGCACCCAAAGGCGGGACCCTGGCGCGAGCACACGGCTGGACAGACATCTCGGCAGAGGGAGGTCAGGTACCTCAAAGCTCAGTTAAACTTCTGCAGACACCTAAGGCCACGTGTCAGATAAGAGAAACACTTTGATCCACCATACGTGTTGGGAAGCAAAACCAGCTCGTTTTACCCTGCGGGCAGTAAAGCGGCACGTACGGGTGCTCAGCTGCAGACAGCTCCAGCACACCCTATCAAACAGGTGGGAGGTAGACTTGATGCAGACAGTGTCCAACCATGCCCAAGTTACTCAATCCAATCATCATCAACACTCGAGGTGAAGATTTACAGTTTCTCCTCTTCACTTCTCAGGTGACAAAGCCGCTTGCTGATTTACCAGGCAACGCGTAATCGCGTCAAGCAGCTCTTTGCTGCCAAGGCCCCTGCTCAGAAAGAAGATGAAGGGATGGCAAAAAGGCCTGCACCCACCTGAGGAGGTGTCTCCTCACAGGCTCAATGCAGAAAGGTTGGGAACACCCTATCAAGAAACCAATATTGTCACCCTGAGGCACTAGGCAGCAGCACACCAGAACCAAACGTCCCAAGCCAGCCACTCGGAGATCTGCGGGAAAGGCTGAATCCACCCGAAGCCCTGCCCTGAATCCTTCCCACGGGTGAAAACAAGCTCATCAAGACCCCACCACCCCAGAGGGAAACTTGGTGCACACAGGGTCTTCCCAGGACAGCAGCTTTCATGCTGCTTTCCTCAAAGCATCCAGAAGCACTGAACTTTCTCCCAGGGCAGGATATTTCTGGAGATCCAAAAGTTCAATGTTGTCATATGCTGGTAGTTGGGCATCTCAGGAAAGCTATTCTCTCCACCTTGGAAAGCCAACTCTGTACCAGCCAAAGAAAACGGGGAAATTCTCACCTCTACAAAAGCATAATTCTGCCTTTCTATACTCCACTGCCAGCCACTCCTGGGTCCCAGTTCACCTTCTCCTGGGCTGCTTGGAGGCTTTAGTAAGGAGGGATGCAGCAGGCTGGCAGCAAGCACACCCCTTGCCGTGGAATGAGGGGTCAAGAGCTCCACAGTCAAAGCATCCATCCCACCCCTCTTCAGCCCAGCCCTCTGTCCCCTGGCCCTCCTCCTCTGGGGCAAGGATCAGCAAGGCTGAAGGTCTTACAGCTGTAGGCCACACGGCCACCCCATCACCATCCCTCTACAGCTATTCTTAGTCCTCTGGTGCGATCAGGCTCAGACTGGAGATGTGACCACAGCCACAGGAGGGAAGAAAAACAGCTTTCTACATGTGACAGGCAGAGACTTCTAAAGAATCAGTGCAGAAAGAGATAAATCTCCTTTTCTTGTCAAAAGATCAAGACTTGACTATGCAAGTGGGGCGGCCTCCAAAGGCACGTCAAAGCCTGGGCTACTTCCGCCTCTGCAAACGCTCCCTTGCAGAGATAAGGTTCAGCTTTCCGAAGCTCACAAACTAGTCATTAAAAAAAAATAAAACACAAGGGGGGAGAAGTGAGATGAACAACATGCTAATAGAAACCCCCAGGTCAAACCGCCTCCCCTGTCACTCAGGCCCTCCTCTTGCCAGCACATTCCTGCCACTAATGAGGCCCCACCGCTTCCTCCTCCCTCCTCAAGTTGCTCCTGGTGATGCAAATCCATCGTCTTTGTTTCTATTCTTGGAGTAAAAACAGAACCAAAGTAAATAGCAAAACAGCTCTTAGGTTTCAGGATCCTTTCTTTTTCCATCCTTCCCAACAGCAGCCAGGCTGTTGTTGCCGTCAGAGCAGAGGTGACACCCGACCCCAGACCTCGTCTTGTTCCCACCGGAAATGCTCTGCTTAATCTTCAGCCTCCAACATCCCCTTTGAGATGGCTGCCAGCTCCTGCTCCGAACCTCCGCTCTGTGGTGCCCCTTGGGAGGTTTCAGACATCACCACCAGCCTCTCAGTGAGTGAGAGAGCCCACAGAGAGCCTGACAAGGACTGGTGATGGCAGAGAGCTCTCCCCATCACCAGTCCTTCTGCAGAAGGCTGGAGACGCATCCCCACCTGACCTGCTGCCTTCCGCTGTCACCCTTGCCCGAGGAGCTGAAGCAGCTCCAGTCTGTGCCCGGGGAGTCCTCATGGAGCCCAGTGTGTCCCCACGTGCCAGGGTGGGCACCACTGCACAGAGGGGAAAGGAGACAACGTAGCAACACAAGTTAGACACATCCCCTCTCCCTGACGTATGCCAGCGTCCTGTGAAGCAGGGTGGCAACCATCCTGCCACATCACATTGCCAGGGAAGCTGCTCATGCAGGGTAGGGCTGGGGCTGAAGATTAGCTGTGCCACTGCTGAGCTACCAGGGAAGCTGCAGGCACAGGGGGGGCAGGTAAAGCAGCAAGAAAACGCTTTATTCGGATCTGGCTTCTGGTCTCTAACGATGTCCCCCAGAGTCACTTGCTCCTTTGCCGAAGCCCAGCAAAGCCAAGCAGGCAGCAAACCCTACGTTAGGTACTGGGACTCTGAGTGCCTACAGCAGGACGAGCACGCTCCGGGTAGCACCAAGGTCACGTCCCAGAACTCTCCCCGCTGTCACGGCTCACACTGGAGAGCAGACGGCAGCACAGAACCGAGCCTTGGCTCCAGGTGTCGACACAGGGGAGAGAGCAGAGCCCTGACAGCACTCATTAACCATGTGACCACCACGTGCAAACAAAGGGATCCCCCACTGCTCTGGGGAGCTCTGGCAGTTTTCCCCAGGCTCCCAGGTGCAAGGAAGAGCGGGAAGACCAGGAAGATTTGGAGGCTGAGGAGAACTCAGACCTCCCCAGTGAGGCAGGCATAGGTAAAGCGAAGCCCTTCTTCCAGAGATGGGGGAAGAAAAGTCCAAGCAGCCCAAGGACCAGCTGCTTGGTGGTAGGTACCGGTGAGCCGAAGCGCAGTGCTGCAGAGACCTCTTGCAGCACACAACCGCTACTGCACCCACACCCCAACACCACGGAGCATCCCTAGGAGCTGTATGGTTTCTATCCGAAGAAGCACTTTGCAGCACAGGATGATTTCTCCTGTACATTCCCAGGCAGGCTGCGCCTGGCGAGGCTTTGCGGCACCCAGCACAAAGTGCCACCCGCAGACAGCTGCTGCCCAGCATTGCCCCAGTTCTGCAGCGTAATCCACTTGCCAGATCCTTGAGTCTCTATGAAGGCAGAGATGTCCAAAAGGGCACAAGTACCTCTCTATGTGAGCCCACTTGCAGGTAAAGGACCCTGAAGCCTTTACACCTCAGGATGTGAGAGTACCTTCTTTACCAGCAGACTCCAATAGCTAACAAAAGGCATTCTGAGGATTGCATTTGAAAAGAGCTGCACCATTTGCTCATGAACCTGTGACACTTTCCTCAGATGAAGACGACCCAAAGACCTGCAGACTGTGTGCTCTGGGTTGTAAGAGGACACGTTACAGCAACCAGCGATACCTGGGAAAGCAACAGCAACAGGGCTCGAGAAGAGGAGCACAGGAGCAGATCTACCAAGGGGAACACAAGAAAGGTCCATAGCTGGACCAAGAGGCCCTACAGTCAACAGATGTTATTTACTATGCCTGGTCTGAGCAGAGACCAGGCTGGGATCCAAGGACCTGCCAACCACAAAGCCATTCTTGCTGGCAAACCACAAAGCCTGGAAGTGAGAAAGAAAAGCAATCAGGATGACAAATCCCACCAGACCGTGCACTTCTGGACTAACAGAAATAACCCCAGCAGCCGGGCCCTCTCTGGCTGGATGCAGAGGCCAGGAAGGACCTGGGCAGCAGACGTGTGGTCCCTGTCACCACCCCACCCAACTGTTGGGAGGGGACAGCCAGACAAAAGCAGGCAGAGAAGCTGTGCTGGGGAGAGGCACCTCCTCACCCCAACCAGAAACCGGCCTGGGCCCTGCCAGCAATAAGCTTTCATGAGCTCAGCAAGACCAAGCCCATCCAAAACCTTGTGCTGAACCACCACTGGCTGCAGCCCAAAGCATCCCCAGCCCACCACGCCTTGCTGGGACCCCAGCCCAGGCTGCAGCACCAACCAGGGAAACCCCTTGAAGTTTCACCCTACGAGGCACCAGTCCTGTTGCAGAAGAGGAATACTCCAGCACACGAAATAATGTTGCACTCATTTTAAATCACTGTAGTTATTTTCTTCTTTCGCACAGACTTCAAATACCAAAGGATGCCGCACATTTTTAGCGAGTCTAACTTGGAGAAACAGAGTCAAACTGGGAGTTGGCAAAGGACTCTGCTTCCCACCTCCTCAGCCCCGCTGCTTTCATGCATTTGATGCTCCTTGCCCAGAAGCACGATGCTAATGCATCGGAGGCTGCAAAGTCACTATTTTTCTCTGTCAGCTCACTGGGTGCTCTCTCCAGTACCTCCCAAGCCAGCCCTGTCCTCTGCCAGCATCCCCATCCCTGCACATGCTGAACCCAGGCTGCTCCTTCCCAAAGCAAAGCCAGCAGAGGGAGCAACCACTGCAGGGAAATCGCCAGGGGTTTCATTGTCCTTACTGTATTTTGAATCCAGAGGTTATGTCCTAGTAGTTTGTAGAAGTTATTTGGGAAGGCCCAATTTAGGATCAAAGCCCTTATCAGAGCCCTGGAAGGTAATACATGGTTCACACCAGTCTCCAGCCTGCAAACTGGCAGTATTCAAATCAAACCAGTCTGTCCCTCGGTAGGAAACACCTTCCAGATTGGAGCACATGGGCCCCCAGCTACCGTCTATTTACTTCCCAGCACTGAGCTCTCAAACCCCTACAAGACTGTCCACCAGCAGGGCTCACATCACCTACAGCACATTTACACATGCAATATGGTTTTGCCCTGTATTAAGCATTCAATAAATATCAACAAAGAAATTTAAGAGACAAACTACTCCATATTTTCCTTTCAGAAAACTGCAAAATCTCTCCAGTGCCAGAATTGAGAAGGAACACACACTCTGGTTCTGCCTGCAGGTTCCCACGACCCACAGAAGTTGGGGGGCAACCCCAGCAGGCTGTGAACGCTTCATACAGCTGGTGAGTGTCTGCACCTCCACCCTGCAGATGCACCCAGTTTTCAGCTGTGGGCAGAGGAAGGCTCCCGTGAGGCTGGGAAGGGAGGATTTGCAGAACAGAAGAACGTGTGCTGGTGACTGCAGGTGTTCAGGAACCTGCTGCATGCCACGCACTGGTGTTGACCAAACACTACACATGATGGGAGTAAGCAACCAAGGTGTCTCCAACCTCCACGGATAGAGCACTGCATGGTTACCTGCTGCTCTCTCATAGGATCCTCTCTGCTATCACAGAATCCCAGTGTGGTAGGGGGTGGAAGGGACCCCTGGAGATCATCTCGTCCAAATCCCCTGCTCCAGCAGGGTCACCCAGAGCAGGGGGCCCAGGATCACATTGTCCAGGCAGGTTTGGAATCTCTGCAGAG